>ML781739.1:377277-389972 GCA_009831015.1 Picea engelmannii
CAAAGATACACAATGGAGAAAGAGGACTTGGGTCCCTTCCCTCTCCAATGGAAGGCTCTTGAGGCCCTCAACTGATTGCTCTCCTTACAATGAAAGATGAAAGTGTGAGTGAAAGAACTCCAAGCTTATCCACTCTAGTGAGATATGGAAATCCTATGAAATGGTGTTGATTATGTATATTGCCAAAGAATGAGTCTCTAGCAATCTCAACAGCATAACAATACAAAGAATTCCTTGAGAAAATGGTGGTCATTCATGGATTTTTATAGCCAAGCATTGGGTTATTATGTGGCCTCTTTTGAATGTGAAAAGGGGCTCTTTAGGGAACCCTTAGGTCTTTGACCAGCCCCCCCACGCGGATTGAGCTTGGATTTGATGTCCAATCGACTTGGGAGCTGATCCAATAGTGGTTGGGAGGCCGACCAGTTTCATAAATGCGTCGTTTAGCAGGCGCGCGAGTGTTTTTCCCAACAGTCGCGCATCGGGGGCGCAAGCACGCTTTGTACGTTGTTGTTACACGCGCGCATGCACGAAACCATGTTCTGTAAAGCGCTTTTGAATTTTTGATCATTTGTATAGTTTTTAGACCCTTTGCTGTGCTGTGGAATTAACCCTGTGCCATGAATGACTCCAGTTCTGTGTTGATGATGCGGAGTTCTTGTCACCCTGTGCGGACGAAATTTCAGTGATAAAAGTAGTGATTTCCATTTTGATATTATTGAAATCTTATTGTGTATCCATGGTCCATTCGAACCTTTGGTCCCTTTTTAACAATAAGTTGATTGGCTTGACAATTCTTGCATAATCAGGGACAAATCTTCGTACAAAGTTAATATTGCAAAAAAATGATTGAACTCCCTTCTTAGATGATGGGGGGTTGAGTTTGTTTATATCTTTAACTCTTTCTGGATCTATATAGTTCCCTTCCTTGCACACAATATGACCCAATAGTTTTCCTTGAGTTACAACAAATACAAATTTCTTTGGATTTAAGGAAACACCATATAATCTGCATTTGTCAAAAAATTTCCTCAAGTGATGAATGTGATTGCTACTTTTTTTTGAGTGAACCATCAAATAATCTTGATAATACACCATGAATTTTCCTATCAACCCCTCAAAATAATGATCCATGGCCCTCTGAAATGCAACTCCTGCATTCTTTAAACCAAATGGCATCCTAGAATATGCATATGTCTCCCAAGGTGTTATGAAAGATATATTTTCTTTGTATTCTTCAACAACTAAGACTTGATTATACCGAGAAAAACCATCTAACATGGAAATGTAGGTTGATCCTGTGACTTGCTGGAGAAGAAACTCCATGTTAGGTAAACGATAATTATCCTTTATACTTGCTTTGTTAAGATCCCTGAAATCTACACACATCTGAATCTCCCCGGTCTTATTTCTTACTATCAAAGGGTTTGAAAGCCAATCAAAATGTGTGATGGGATATATTGTTCTATCCTTATTTAATTTCTCCAATTCAACCTATATGAAAGGTTTTAATTTGGGGTTCATCATCCTTATTTTTTTCTTGACCATGTTTGTCCCTTCTCTCAAGGGAATAATATGTTGAAATATTATTTTATCATAATCCTTCAAATCGTAATAAGTCCATGCAAACACATCAAGATATTCTTTAAATAATGCAACATATTGATCAAATTCCTCAATGGTGTAATCAACTCCCAAGTTGACATATTTTGGGGAATTGTCAGTTCCAATATTGATTTTTCTTGTTTCTTGGACATTTCAGAGTGAAATTTCTTCCAGGAGATTCTTATCGTGATCATATTTTGTAAAAAGAGACTCAGATTTAATATAATCCTTCGGGAAAATATATATGTGATTGTATTCATCATCATCATGGTTCGACAAAATTTTTTCCAACTATTCATCATTCTCAAATACTTGTAAATATTCTTGGCTATCAGGTACAAAAGGTCGAAATACTCTTTCTATTTGAAAAGATGTTTTTATTTGAATATCATTGGGGTTTGATAATGAGGCCTCCAAAGATAATGAATTTGCCTTTTGATTCTTGTCCCTTGGAATGAAAGAAATGTTGAAATATTTGAAAGATTCCATCAATTCGTTAACTCTTTTGAAATATAATTTGAGTCTTTCCTTTTTGATATTATACCTCTGATGACTTGATTTCTTACCAACTCAGAGTCCCCAATCAAAATTAGATGTTCTATCTTCAATTACTGTGCAAGAATCATTCCCTCAATCAAAGCTTTATATTATGCCTCATTATTGGTACATGAAAATTCAAGTCTGATAGCATGTGCATTCACAATATTTCCTAGAATTACAAGGACAATTCCAACTCCAATCCCAGAACTCGAGAAAGATCCATCAAATGACATCCTCCAAAAACCTTCAAACGGATGCTCTGGATTCTCCATACCTTGAATTTTCTCTAGGATTTCAGTCTGTTCCATGTCTAAGATAACATAGTTTTCGATCCTAGCATCGATATAATATTCCATTAATTCATTATACTTATTTTTGAAAGAGAAGGGTTTCCTGGGTTCATGAGGAACCTTAATCATTGTTGTTTATTTTTCTAGAAGCATCATGTAGATTCCACCATTCATTATGTATCCACTGACCATAGAAAACTAATCTCTTCCTAGAAGAACTCCACATGCAGGAGGGAGGTCTACCACAAAATATTGAAAACTGTAATAATATGGGGAGCAGCCGTGATCCAAGCATAAAAGTCCTTATTTCACCAAAATTTGGCACTTGTCTAGAATCAATTGCATATATACTTTCACCAATATCATAATATTTGGTGCAGTTCATGCCTAATTTATCCATGACCGCTAGTGGAATAATATTATTGGTTGCACCAGCATCGACTAAAAAATTATGAAGTGCAACATCATGATTTTCAATTGAAATATAGAAGAGGGGGATTTTACCTCTCAACTTGACAATTGATTTGTTCTGGCTTTGTTTCGGACTTGTAAAAACAACTTCCATTTTTTCATATAGATCATTCAATAATATCAAAATGTTTTCCCTTTGTTGGAGAATATTCACCACTTCTGTAAAAGGAAGAGTTATCCTTATTTTACTCAAGTCCTCTAAAACATTGTATTTCATATGGGTGAAATTTGACAATATATCTTGCTTCTTACTTCCAACACTATCTGTCATCTCATTTTCCTTTTTATCATTCATTTTTTCTTTATCTTTTTAATTTTATTTTTCAGAATCATTTTTATTCTTGGATTTATTTACAAATGCTCTTGTCTGGGAGACATTTTCTTGCGAGTCGAGGTCGTTGTCTCCTTCTTCAAATATATACATGCACATCTCGCATCCTTCCATCTGTACAATTTCATACCTTTCATCAGGTAAATACTAGTTCCCTTTCTCAACCATTTGTTCATCATATACATCATCCAAAGCAACTCCATTGGGGATCAGTTTCTTGGGACCCCTTGGCCTTTACAGATTATCAATGTTTTCAAACCTCACTCTGTTTTCTTGGGGAGGGTTCCTTCTTTTCTCTTGCACTAACATTCTCAGATATTCTACATAATTGTCCCCCCTTCTTAATCTTGTTATCTCATTCTGCATTTACCTAATGGTTCTATTCATTTGTGCAATTTAAATTCTTTTCTTGGTTTATTGTGCTGCAACAGGTCTACCTTCACATCTAGTATGGCCCCCTTGAAAAACCCTCCTCCACGTTTTTGGGTCAGCCATGGATTTGGTTCCTCATTATTTCTTGAGATAGAGGCTTCTTGATTATAAATACTTAATCATCCCAACTGCCTTTATACTTTTTCCAGGATGATGTCGAGGTTGACAGCTGTATCAATCATAATTTCTTCCATCTCAATGGATTTAATCATTGCTTCCTCCAAGGTATCCATATGAGATGTTCCGATAGAATATTTCATATTTTGGGGCATCAAATTCTTATAACAACCGAGTATGAATGGGGCATTAGGTATTTTATCTTCTAGAATCTTACTTAAAGTTTTATTGAACCTGAGATTAAAATCTTGTATTATCTCATTCTTCGTCAAACCAATCTGGGAGAAATCAATGAGAAGGGTATGATATGCAACTGGAGGGGTGAACATATTCAAGAACATGGCTTTGAGGTCATTAAATGAGCCAATGGACCTACTAGGTAATTTCGTATACCATTCATAAGATCTTTCCGATAAGGTTTGAAGAAATAACCTTACCATCACATCATCATATTTAACATGATTAAAATCACAAACATCAAGAAGCAAGTTAAGATGTATTTTTGTGTCAATTGTTCTGCCTCCAGAAAATTCCTTCAGGGTACCCTAAGGGAGAATAGGGAGGTCATGTTTCTTGCCTTGAATATTTAAAGGAGAATCTCTTACTCTTCTTCTATTTTCAAATATTAGTTTTTATTGATTTCCTCCACCAGTTGCTTGTCTCTCCTCATGAGGTTCTCTTCATGGTTCTTCTCGAGTTTGTTCATTTATTCCGGCCATGTTCGAAGATGTTTCATGAATATATTTTCCACTTATTAGGATACAAAGTTGTTTTATTTTACTTATGGTAATGGGTCCCTTGTATTCACCCAGCTTCAATCCCAGCCTTGAATTTGTTTTTCTTTAGCTGGCCTTTCATTCCTTCAATCTTATTGCTCATCTCTCCCATGTCTTCATAGTATCTCTCTTTCTTCTTCTTGGACCAATGTTTTCCAAGACCTTTCCAATTCTTCTCAGGCCTCAACTGTCGTTATTACAAGAATATATAGCTGATGTAAGATGCTTCATTGATTATTCAATCCAATTTCCAGGTGGGGCTGATCAGCCTAGGGAAAATTCATGTATTTTTCAAAAAATGTTAAACCAAATTTCAAATTTCAGTTCATTCCCCAGTATGTTCCCCAAAAATGTTGACACTTGAATTTGTGAAGACTGAAAAAACAACCTCATGGGGATACAAATTCCCCTGCATTTTTATAGAGGTGGTACTTCTCTTTATTTTAAGATTTTCTTGGGACTCTATATTTTTAGAATATGGGACTTTATAGAAGTTCGTTGTAATAATCAAAGAAATATAAGGATTGCAAGAAAAAATAACAAGAAAGAAAATGTTTTGTTTTATTTTTTAGAGATTTCCAGAGAAATGACCAGGAACCACACAATTCATACATTTGAAAGCGATAGACAAAGTTTCCTCACATCCATTATAGTTAAACTAAAGATTTTTTATCACACAAAATAAAAGAAGATGTTCCACATGCATAAGAGAACTTGAATAGATTAAAACATGGGGATCTCAAATAAATATAATGATAGATCAATCTCAAATACTTTATACTCAAAACTCAGAGTTACAAAGTACAACCAAAACTGATCTTGAAATAGTTCTCTTGGGATTTATGAAAAAATATATAGTCTGTTAAAAAGATTTGAAATTTAATTGCATTTGTTCTTAGGACTAGGATTGGGGTTCCCATGGACCATAAAGAAAATATGAAAAAGAAGTAAGTTGTAGAAGGAGAATGGTGGGTGATGAGAGTAGTAATACCTGGAAAGAAGAAAGGGAGAAGTTATCATATTTCAGTTAAACCTTTCTAGTCAAAGAAGCAGAGTAACAAGATAGAAATCTGATAAAGAAAGAAAAATATGATCAATGTGAAATTACTATGATGGTCTCTCATGTCTTCAATTGATTTCTACTGTCCTTTTATTGTCTTCATCGATGGTTACAAGAACTATCTCAACTGTTTCTTTCCCTTCTTTGGTTAATTTGTCGATTTCCTTGTTGAACCAATCTTCAATATAACTTTTCATTTATTCGACGTTTATTTCATGCCAGATTTTAATGTTGAATAACTCACCTTCCAAGTATATTAAGTCAAGAGAAATACCATGTACTACTTCTTCAATATCTTGTTTTTTCATGGAATAATCAACTAGCCAATTGTCTATTTGATCTTGATTATATTAGAGTATGCCATAAATGTTTTCAACTGATAACCCTTTAAATATCTAAACTTGTTCGTCAAATTGTTGCTTTGTTAGAAACATTGAGTTGAGAATTAATTTAGGGTATTTTACTTCGTTAGTACCTCTTTCTAGATCTATCTTTATGAGTCTCTTGAACATTTCTTCTCTTTTCATTATGGCTTCACTGCACACTTGAACAATGTTATTCAAATTTTTAATATTTTCCTTCCAACAAGCATTTAGTTGTTTTATTCAACTTGGGGAAGGAAGATCCTCCTCTCTTCTTCTCAATTCCATCATGTTAGAGACCTTTATTCCAAATGGTAATACAAGATCATTGTAGAAACCTTCTTCATTCTTTAGATCATCTTGTAGATATGCATGGAAAGCATGTTCCCTTGAGCTAAAAGAAACAATATTGTTTGAAACCTCCCATGATTTTGTTATTAGTGACAGTCTCTTATTCATATTTTTTTCTACATAACTCATGATTGATGTGAGTAGGCGTGAATATCCTTTCAACTTAATAGTGGATATGGTTGGTTTGACCATTGACAAAGGACTTTCCAAGATTGGAAGGGGAATTAAGGCATCCTCCAATTCTCTGATCCTTTCTTTTATCTTGGCATTTTCGACCTCTAACCCATCAATGTAATCTTCAAGAGAATCACCAATTGCTTTTTGAATTTTAGATATTTGGGACGAGCACATGTATTTCAGGTCGACCTCTGAGGGAGTTTTTCCTTTTTTATTTTTTTGATCACCTCTTTGCACAATCAATTTTTTGGACTCCTTATCAAAAATACCACTTTGAAAAGTGAAGGATTCCTCTTCACTAAAAATATCATTTGCAACAACTTCCAATAAAACATTTTGTTGAGTTACAATTTATGGTTATTTTATCGTGGGAAATATTTTCTCAATATTTTCCTCCAGCTCGATGTCATCCAGAGAGAATCTTTGGATGTCATTTTCTATGAGGTTTTCCTCTTCTTCCTGTATCAATTTTTCTCTTTTATTTCTTACAGTAATATTATGCAAATTATCAATTTTCCTAGAGGGGGGATTCTTCTCTCCTCCACCGCTTGAAATATTGTTGGAAATATTTCTAATTGGGTGAGTCATTAGAGCATTGCTCCAAGATGTGGTAGTTTTGGGAGTAACAACTGGAGACTGGATGCTCCTTTCACTGGGATCCTTTCCTTTTTGCTTATAAAAACGTTAGTACTGAGTATTGTTCCTAAGTCACCAACATTGTGTACAAGAGTGCTTTGGGTGTTATTTTCTACTGCAATCAATATAGTTTGAATGAATGAGTTGTTGAATCCTACTGAAAACATATGTTCCAAAAATAGTTTGTTAGGATCAAATCCATTTATTTTTTCAACATACTTTAGATTTACATTGTTGAAGTGATTCATAAACTCACTAATTTTAATTATGTTTCTGAATATGAAATATCCAATCTTTCATGGCAAGGGGATGAATTGATTTTTCCATTTTTCATAGACAAAATGCAACCATAAATTGTATTTCCTTGCCACCTTTGTAATGAATAATTTATCATATACATGATACGGGAGAAAAGAAGGATTTTATTTGGAACAAAATATCCTTATGACACTGTTATTCTCCATTTGTTCTATCATTCCTCTTTTCTCTAGAAATTTGTTATCCTGGTTAGATATCCTTGAATTATTCTCTCCCAATAACAACCTCTTGAAGACTGAAACAAAATCATTATAGACTTCATAAAAATATAAAGGGGTCTAGTGTATGCATAATTCTTGATACCAGAAGGTAACTAGATCTATTTCACAATTCACCCTCTTACTCATGGTCAATTTTGGGAATTGACAACAATAAACAATAGAGAATATCAAATATGATGCCATAAATAATATTTTATCCTTTTTGTAGTGTGTTAACTAGGATGTAGGATTCTCCAAATATTCAGGCAAGAGGTCAAGACAATTGTTATGTCTCTTCAAGAAATATCGGTAGTCTTCTCCTTTGAAGGTAAGTGTTGGATCTGAGAGCTTCAACATCCTTTCGAAATACTTGTGGTGAAAGGGAAACCAAAGAATGAACTTGGAGTTGTATAATCCTTTGGCTTAGCACATACTTCTCCATGCACCATGAAACAAACATTCAAACACCTGAGGAACACATCGTCTGTGAGAAATTTCAAATGCCCATATGATGTCTTTATATGTAGAAGGAGAGGAGTAATATGAATATGTTCTGGACCACTGAAAGTTTTCATCTTGATGACCAAAACTATTTAGAGTATCACCAAAAAAATGTTGTCTAGTTGATGTTTCCATAGGTTGACGAGAGTATTCTTCTAGATGGATAATAACTTGAAATGAATTTTTAGGAGAGCTCACAATAATATAACCTTTGGAAAATAGTGATTTAATGCAATTTAATGATGAATCTCCTCGATCCCTTCGATATTAATGAACATATTTTTGGATCCTGCATGATCAGTTATTATCATTAAACCATACTTAATGCATATTGGGAAAAGAAAAAAGATGACGAGGATTGAATCGAACAATTTTGAATATGGAGTGTGACGTCCCCAAAAATAAAATATTTTTGAAATTTAAATTTGCTGGAAATTTATTCCGTTTTTAGTAAATTTGAATTTAGAATTTTTTTGCCATTTATGGAAATTTCAAATTTCGAATTTGATATTTGTAATTAGTTATTATGACTATTGGGAAGAGATATGATTTGACTCAACTAACTATTTGACTATGACACTTGTATAAAAACAGAATATTTATATTGATTGCAGGAGGAAAAATGGAACAACCATGTTAAAATCAGTTGACCATGACTCCATGAGTGGGGAACATGTTGGAACTAACTCTAGGCTGATTATTACAAGTGGAAAATAAGTGATTTGGCCATTGGCAGCCCCTGAAAATTAGGGATTTAGAAAGCTGCGAAAATTCCCAAGGGAGGGAAAAGACCTAGGCAAATTGATTAAATAGCATATGTGGGGAGGCAGGATGCTGCCAAGTATGCTAGGAAAGGACTATGGAATTTCTCCCTATTATGAACACTACTATTGGAGTGTGAGGCAAGATGAAACTACTGGAATTACAAGACATTACTTAGGAAGAGTTTTATTGTCCAAGTTCACCCTCATGGATTCATGGTCAGGCTAGGGGGTGAATCGGGCAAGTGATTTTGGCTGCCCTATTCTACGGTTGGGAGGAATGTGGTTGTTCCGTTTGTTTTCCAGCAAGTTTATTCAGATATGTCCTCTTAATCCTCTATTTAAAATCATTAAATGGATGGTGTAATGCATCTATTAATCATGAATTGAGTAATATTATGGACGAAAGTTCGAAATCAGATGTGATTATCTCTGTTGCATTTTATTGCTGGGTAAATACTAAATTTTCCATCAATCTTCTAGCTGTGAGAATATTCCTGGTTAAGTCCTGAAGGAATAATTTCCTATGGGTTAGTTTGATTTTTGTATTAGAGTAAAATAAGTAGATGAATTCCCACAACTGAATGGTAGTTATCATAGTGAACTAATTAAGAGTGCATTTTAAATGGAAATTGAATAAACATATATACACATAGACGTATGTTTGTATTTTCCTGTGGGTTATTACCTATACAGAAATACAATAAGTAAACAAAATCCCTTTTCCACACATATTAAATATTATGATATCTGGGTACGCAAATGCTTGGGATGCATTTATGTATGAAAAGTAATCAAAGAATTGCAAAATTCTCTACAGAAAGACCTACATTACACATAGTATAAATAATTTCAGTCAATCTGGTGTAATTATCCACATGTTAAAACACTGGAATAAATTTGAAATAACACTGTTTAAAAAAGGACCAACTCTGGAAAGTAATATGAAGGGCGCGAAGGCCCCAAATGAAAATGAAAACATTCTGGAACCCCTATGTGTGCATATGCTTGAGTAACATTTATGATGTTATAAAACAATAACAAAAATCACCTCTGTGTCTACAATAGTCCAATAAGTAATGAAATAAACAACATACTCGACTCAACTACAATTTGAGAAGTTATATTGATATCGAAGTACTGTTGACAATCAGAATTTAACCACTCTGTATTACTCTACTTTCATTATACGACATGCAAAGAGAAGAGTCCTGAATCTTGAATTAATTAAACATAAGCAAAAAGTTTGAGCCTAGATTTAGGATAGGTATGAAACTACACAGCCGATGGAATTATAAATAATGGTACATTATTATAATGATAATTTCCTTGCTAAACAAGAATCAAACTTCAAACTAGGTACATTACAGCTATAGGCTGAGGAAAAGACTTTGACTTTTGCATCAGGGACAATTAAATCCCGAAGGGTTTGTGTTAAGGAACCCGAGTACCTTTTCCCATGAAAAGGATGACCAAAATTCTGAAGGTTTGGAGTCTTCTATCCTACAAAGTAAACTAGAAATCATTATTATCATTTTTCTTAGGTAGAAAAGTAAATATAACTAAAATGCCGAGGTAGAATGTGTAATGTACCTCAAAATTTACATAAAAATAAATAAAAATTAATTGGATACTTTGAGTTGACTCTGTGTCTCAAAACTTTCAGTCATTCGTCAACCATAATGTATAGCAGTCTTATTGCCTTTTACTCCTCTATCCTATTTTTTAACATATAGTCACCTCTTCCTATTTCGGTATTGAATTATACATGAACACAGGTACATAACTAAGGATACCTTGTTTCCTTGAAAACTTATAACTATCCACCATTTTTATATCAAAAACCCGCTTTATGACATGGAGATATAACTACTTAGAAACACTATCATATTAGTGCGATGGTCGTAGATGTAAGGGCCTTATAACACGCATTCTGATATACTAATACAAGGTCTAGACGAAGAGGTTAACATTATTTAGAAATACTTTTAACCAGATACAGTTTGGGTATAAATCAGACACTAAACTGCACAAATGAAATAAAGCGCACAGAGGCTAAACTTGGAAAGGTTATGGTTACAATCGTGTCACAACATAATTTCCTAGTAATAAACGACATTAGGTTGTCCACTTCGGATGGTTAATGCAGTGGTATTTAGGTTCAACATATAACTAGTATAGCAAGACAAAAAGTAACCTTAAGTAGGCCACCCAGTGTACCTTTCCATTAATACTCTGAGAAAATGATAAAGGTCGGAACCATCTTGCTTTAAAGGCCTATCTACAAAATTTAAGGTGCCATGAGATAAGTCTATTCAGTTCAGTACTCGGCTTGTGTGCCCAATGTAATGTTGACAACTTACTATATGTTCACATGGCCCAGGTACGATTCCCCATTTCCAGTTCTCCATGCGAAAGGGTATTCCAACACTTTCACTTTCATTCTGGTCTTGGCTTGGTGAAGGTGAATGAAATGTTTCAGACCATTTTCTGTTTGGCTTTAGTATCATAGTCATGAGTTTGTGATTTGGCCCTTGTTCCAGATGGGAGGGATCTTGGAAGCAACTTATCGACGGGCAGCCCTGTGCGTGGTAAGTTTCCTTTGACTGTTCTTTTATTTATGCCTTCGGATCTTTTTGTCTCGTCAAGCAGGTCTCTATGTATTCCTATTCCTTGGTTAGTTCCTCGGTAGCATTCTTGTTTTTACTTCGAGGTTACTGTAGTAAAAGGGGTCGGTCGTAACCTAGTAAGGTTTAGGTTTTTCACAGTTTAGCCCTCCGTTCGAGGCCGAGCCTTTATCCTCTTGTAGAAGAACTTATCATGATGTCTGTTATAAATGTGCATCCAAGATATTCTATTTTTTATTGAATTTTTTTTATTGGGCCTGGCTTCCTCCATCGGTTAGTCTCCTAGTTGACAGAGTGTTATGACAGGGTTTTTCCTTGCTTGGGTGCGTAACAGACCTTTCGACACAGTGTTGATCTTGAAAAAAAATTATGTGTTTTAATTAATAGGTTCACTAGTGTTATTATACCGATTAGATGTGACGTCCTAATGGTCAGATATTTTTTAATACCTTCCGTTATAATTTGAATTTTACATTGGTTTTATATTTTCCATTACTTTATAATCATTATACGCATATCATTCCCTGCAATGTTTCCTTGGATTAAATACTAGTATTCATCACTAATGATGTCCCCTTTAATGTGCGATGGTACCCATCAAGGAGACTCAATCTACTCTTCCCCTTTCGGTTTGGGAGGCACATGGTTTTGGCACGATGGCGAAGGGTATGAAACCCTCCCTTACAATTAAGTATTTCATCGACCCCTTTCTAATTATGTTCTATTCCTTAAATTGATCATATTATTTTTGTCGGGTATATATTAATTTTTCACATTACCTTGTGCAGGGTGCGATCATGTCGAAGCATAGAAATTAGCATCAGGTGTTAACCAAGAAAGGAAATCAACAACTACATTTTTTTTTCCTGGTCTATCTACAATTGTAATATCAAATTCTTGCAATAATAGTAACCATCTGGTGACTCTAGCATTTGTGATAGGTTTTCTCATTAGATATTTGATAGTTGAGTGATCAATATGGACAAGAGTAGAGTAGCCAGTGATGTAATGTCAAAATTTATTAATAGCATAGATAACTGCTAAAAATTCCTTTTCGGTAACTGTATAGTTAAGTTCAGCAGGAGTCATATTCTTGCTAATGAAATAAATAGCATAAGGAAGATGATTTTCTTCTTGTCC
>ML781739.1:399386-436699 GCA_009831015.1 Picea engelmannii
TATAACAAACAGTTCTCTTTCTTTTCCATCTTTGTTTCATCTTTTGCCTGAGGATTCACAGTAGTGCAACTTGTCGCAATAAAGGATTTGTTGTGGCGTTGTCGTGCCCCCTGGTTTTTTGTATTCGAATGTAAAAGGATTTTTTGTTCGAATGCATTTTTTCTTTAGTCTGTTGCATACCGGATGTCTGTAATATATCATCGCGCCCTTCTTGCGCAAGTCTTCCACCTACTCACCTTTACTACAACTCACTGTTTGGATTTTATCAGGACCTCACTCCTTCATGCATGCCTGGTCTGGTTTCTGAGTTGAGACTGTGCTATCCCGAGTTTCCCTCCATTTGATCAACCTTTAAAGCAAACCGTGACATTAAATCTGATGGGCTTCGGGCTCTGCTCCTCCTAGCAATCCAGGAGTGACTTCCGAATGCCAACACTTTCATATCTGTATAGTCCCATGTGAATTCTTCTTTATGTTCAAGAAGTAACTTCATTAATTGTTGTGTTTCAGCATTTGTCAGATTAGGGTCTATGTTCAGTGTTTTGCCAGGTTCAATTTCTACTGATATGCTTTTAGAAGAGATGGTGGAAGATGTTTGAGGTGGGTTTTCATAGTTAAGGTTTTCCTGATTATTTGACTCCAACAATGCAGCTAGTTGGTTATGAGTTTCTAGAGTCACAGATGAGGGTTCACAAATAAAATTATTAATTACTTCATCCTCAGTGGCATCTTTAAGGCTTAAGGCTTGTTCGATAGTCAAGATGGGTTGAGTAAGTTGATCATCAAAGTCTACCCATACAGAATTATCATTATTAATCAAGGGTGTAGCGTGAGGGTAGAGGGTAAGCTGTTTGGTTTCGTAACCATTGGAAATTGTCATTGATCTTGATCTACAGCTGATAAAAGCATCTGTTGTGGCTAACCAAGGTCTGCCAAAAATTAGAGGGTGGCCCCCAACTTTGTTTTAGGTTGTAATACCACAAAGTCAGTTGGATAATTCCATGATTCCACTGAGATAATTAGGTCTTCAATGACTCCCTCCAGTTTTATTGTAGAGCGGTCAACTAATTCTAGGATAGTTGGGGTGTCTCTGATTTCATTATGTAGTTGTAACAATTGTGAGGTTTCCAGAGTCATAATATTGATAGTGGCACCTAAGTCTACCAGGACTCGAGGGATTATCATTTTTCCAATTTGTACTGAGACGGTAGGGTGGTCGGGATCACCATATTTCACTGGGGGAACTTTTCATGACATTAGTGCAGATAAGTCACCCATGACAGGGACTGTGAGGGGATCCTTAATTTTCCTACCAGGTTTCTTAACACAAATGTCACACATAGTCCTAGCATAAATTGGTACATCTCGGAGTGCTTGTAATAGAGGGATTTTGACATAAAGAATTTGTAATTCCCCCAGAAGATTGAAAGCTGGTGGCTCAGGCATTTTAGTCAAAGCTAAACACTCTGGAAATGGTGGTTTTGTTGTTTTAGCAGTAGTGTTAGAGGATGTTATCCACAATTTTGGTCATCGTGATGATGTTATGATAATGTTATGATGATGGAAAATCAAGCTCTTCACTAAGAACACTTTCCAGAGAAAAGTTACATTTGTCTTCTTCCAGAAATCATGCTTTTAAAAAATGTTCGTAGGCTACCTATATATCTACCTGCGAGAATGCCTGATTCTCGCATTCCAGATATCTTGGGATCATTTCCTATCCAAGTAACTAAATTATCTTCTTCTATATATTGAGGAGATTGCTCATGGAAAAGGTTAGAAGCAAACTAGCAAGAGATTGATTGGAGAATCAGTGCAAGACTGTATGGAGGACTGATGCTACAGCAGCTAAAGACAATATCAAGGTCATCAAAAGTGGTTGATATTATTCATGCATGAGCAAGCGTGTGTGTCAGAGCTAGGAGCCATCGAAAGGAGATCTACAACATCAAGTCTCAGGTTGTAAGTTTCACTTTCAATTAATTCAATACAGTAATATGTCCCTTTCCCATAAAGATGATGTCACTTTATTACATAATTCCTTGATCATATGTATAGACTAGCTATTGAATATATTAATCTGCCTTTACTTCGATTGGTTTGTACTGTTGTGATTTGAACGGTGCAAGAGCATTGGAGAAAAGCTTGGAACAACAGAGATCTAAGGGAATCGTTCATAAGGTATGTCCATAATCCTTACCTCTTAGTTCATTCAATAGGCTAGATCTAGGGAAAGTGTATTATTCTGTCATGTTTTGTTCTAGATCCAGGTGGATCTAGGGAGATCGGTTTGTGTCCGCACTTATGGATTTATCCTGAAACAAAATTGGAAACTCCATTGGGAATCTATTCCCCTTTTCTTTATGGTTTTTGAATTTCCTGTGGCCATTTGCTCTATTTTCATTTTTCTCCTGTTTTGTCAGTGTCTGACTCCTCAGGGTATCCTGAGAGACCTTTTGGGTCTATAAGCCAGCTTGAATTTTGCTTGCATTTTCAAAATTTTTATTATCTTCAGGAGTTCTCGCAATGTGTCCATTGACAGCTCATGAGAACCAGTCAAGTTCACACCTTGCATATAGGGTCTAGTGCGAACACCCCGCACTTTGCTTCAAACTGGCCTGCGAGAACACTATCTTCTCGCACTGTGTAACACTACTTGCCTACGAGCAAGATTTTTGAAAATTTTGAAATCATGTTTTGACTTTTTCAATTGCTCAGAACAGTTGAATTGCATCTTTTTGGCTTATTGGATCATTGCCTTATACATCTCTTGCCTCAGTTTGCTTGCTGGAACAGATTTAGGGTTTCTAGGTCTTTCTTGCCCTTGGTAGCTTGACTTTCATTTCTTGGCTCTGTTTGGCATTTTCCTTTTCTCCGACTTCTAGAGTTGAGTCTGTCTGATTGAATGAGAACCAATGATTGGTAGAGAGTCAAGTGCTTGGTGTTTTCTCTTTTGCTTGGTGGTTCGAACGAACATTTTCCATTTGCATTGGGAAGACTCATTGGTTTGTTTTTTGTTTTTACTTTCATTGAAAGTGTTGGTTGGGTTGTTTTTGTTTGATTCTTTATGATTTGATTTTCTTTTCTCATTAATTAGAGTTCTTCTTGGAAAGTGAACAAAAGTTTTCTTTCAAGTTTTTGTTTTTTCTTTTTCAAAGACATTGAAAATCAAATTTTAGATTTTATTGAAGCATTTGAAAAAGACATATAGATTGTTCATTGATAAATGATTGTTTGCATTGGCATTTGAAAGGAAATTGTGCATTGCATTTGCATTGTAGTACAGAGTTGATTTGGAAAATGTTCTCTCTCTCCCATAACTAGGATTCATGGAATGAAAAGAATTATATTTCACCATTATCCTTGCATTATTTGGGTTAGAGTCATATATCATGAGTTTCACTTCCGTTACCTTTGAGTAAACAACATCTTTTAAAAACATTGTGTAATATTAAAATTGATCTAGTAACTCTTTTCTAGGGCTCTTTTACACCAACATTTAGCTAGGCTAGTGCTTTGGAGTAGGAAGAGAGACACACTCTCCAAAATCTCAAAAACACACAATAGAATCTTGAGTTAGGGAGTGTTAAATTCCATTTGCAGCATATTGTCCTGGGACACCCTTCTAACACAAGGGTCAAGCACTAGGTCGCATTGGTGTTGGCAGAGTTACTAACCCTGCTTTGTTGACATCGGTGTAGAGATTGCACGTATTACGGGGATCACTCCAGGGTATACCCACAATTATGAGTGGAAGCCTTTGAGTTGGTTTCGAGCTAGATACCCTGCCCTTGCGTGTGGATTGGACTGATGACTGTCCCCCCAGGCTGTACTGCTATTTATGGTGACCTTAGTGGCTTATCTCTCTAGGTTCTTACCCAAGGTGACTGTGGAGGGGAAAGTCTTCACGGTACCTGGAATCGACATTGATCAAACTCACTCGGGCTCCTTGGAGGGTATACCCACGATTATGTGTGGGAGCTTGCACCAGGGCCTAAGTCTGTTAAGCAGGTTGTCAACATAACTTTTCCACCTTAGCCTCGCCCCTTCTCGTCTCGTTGTTGCGACGTTGGATTTCATCACCAACTAGTGGCTTCGAAATTAGAAGGTATTGTTTGCTTGGTGATTGCTTCCTAGATTTTTGTTTACTAGTGAGTGTTGTTTATTTCTCGAAGTTGACCTTAGGGATTTTCTCACAGAACTTGTCACTTGTTTACAATTTCTCCCCCACGACGTTCTCGTAGAATGAAAGGATTATCTCCAGAACATCTGGATGATCCTCAACCTACTGGTACGCCTGAGGGTTCACCCCATCAAACTGAAGTCCCTGTGGTTACTTCACCACAAGGGGAAACCGGTGACGTTCCAATTGTCACCACACCACTTCCACAAGTCAAACGAACTGATTCGCTTGAAGAATTTCAAGTTACCAACACTATAGAGGACTATCGCGTTCATCATGGTGAACGACCTGTTGAACAAGTAAATCCTTCTGAAGAAACTTCTATCACATCTTCTGAATCAACTGTTGGGCCTTCTCACAGTGTAGTAGGCCAAGATCCTTTTTGGTCAGGTAATCTCTGTTGAGTTATTTTTCGTATGGAGTCACCCCCTGTCTACACAATCAACCCTCCCGTGACTTCTGAGATAGAGGCTACACCCGATACTACTACTTAACGTTTTGTTCTTCCTCCCGAGATGGCCCATCTTGCGAATACTACGAGTGTCCAAACCGGAATTACTGCAACTACCCTTCCCCTTATCAATACCCAGTGAATTCCTGATGTCATCTCGACCTTACCACCCAGTTACCATGCATTGAATGCTCTGTTGAATCCTCCTAATCCAACACCTCCGCAAACCCTAGACAGTTCTCCTGGTGGTCCTCCTTTTCCTGGGTATGAGGTTCCTCATTTTATTCTGACACTCCCACCTTTTCCTTCTGGTAATCCTAATCCTAGTGGCACTATTCCAACTGTTGCGCCCAACACGTAGATTCCCATTGGTGGATAGGGTGCTACAGTTCCTTTTCCTTTTCCTGGACACAATACAGTTACTACACAACCTACGGTTGGCACACAACTTCCAGGTGGAGCTGTACCTATAGTAGGGGGACCAACATCCCCTTTTGGACAAAATATACCCCCTGAATTGGCCCAGTATTGGACTCAACTTCTACAGAACTTTCCTCAGAATGCTGGGGGGAAACAAGCTATCCCTACTGTTGGCCAACCTTATCCCAGGGTAACTAATCCTATTTGGGGTTCCGGTCAGACTATTCAACCCCAGGTCCCTACTCAAACTCAAGGTTACAATCCTTGGGGTTACTATCCTATCCACCCACCACAGAGTCAGCTAGGGTCGTCCCTCTATGGACAGTCTGCTTACACTCCTATTGGTTTGTCAACGGGGCTTCCACCCCAAAGCCATCAGTACCCACAAGTAAACCGACAGTTGCCTTTCCTTGCTACTTTGGATTTGCCAGATTTGTCTAGGATCCTCAATGATCCTATTCATCACTCTCGCCAATGGCCTGCTATCCCTGCTAAAATTCCATTGGATATTCCAAAATTTGATGGCAAGCCAGGAGAGGACCCAAATAATCATTTCATGACTTTTCATTTATGGTGTTCGTCCAACTTGTTGATGGATGACTCCATTCGTCTACGTCGTTTTCAAAGAACTCTTACTTGTTCTGCTGCGAAGTGGTACATTGAATTGCCACGAGGTTTCTTCTCCGATTTTAATACCCTGGCTATGGATTTTCTTACACATTACCAGTTACCGATCCGTTATGATACCGGGACTGAGATTTTAACTTCTTTTAAACAATCTAAAGGCACTCATATCTCGGATCATATACATGAGTGGAGACAGAGATGACGTCTCATCAAACTTGAGCTCCCTGATCAGTTACTGGCAGAATGGTTCACGGAATCCTTTGTGAATGAGATTGGTAAGGAAATCGCCATGGGTGGCGTTGTTACAGAGGAGCAGGCTATAAGTCATGCCCAATATATTGATCTTGTTTATTCACAAATGGGAACATTGTACGATTTTCTACCTGACCTACCCCGTCCTGGTACTTCCAGTGCTTCAACTACTCCAGCTGCCTCTCATGCAGCTGATGGTGTGATTGGTTCTACTCATACCTACTAACATTTTGTTTCAACTACAACCCCTAAATCAACATCTTCTAATGTTCAAAATGCTTATTCTCCTGCTCCTCCCACCGGTAAAACCTCTGAAGTGAACGTTGTTCAATCTACACCGACCGAAAAAAATAAATCAAAGAAAGGGAGAGGCAAGAATAAGGAGAGTAAAAATAATAATCCAAATGAACAAACCAAAACCCCTCCTGTTGATGATCGGGATAAGCGCAAACCACACTACCCTTGCCTTATCTGTGGTGACGATCACTACATGAAGGATTTTCCTAGACGTGCCGAAGTTAACAAGTTCCTTCAAGGAACACCCAAGCCTTCTACACCGACAGTCTTGTGCCAACCCTTCTCGTCTCAGCAGCAGGCCTCCTTGGTCATCCGTGACCAACCATCTACTTCTACCACATCATATGTTTTGATGTGCACCAGTGATTCTAAGAATAATGACGTTGCCATCGCAACTAGAGCCAAAGACTATTCTCCTTCTAAGGAGAAGGTTGACGATTTACCTCCTGATTTGGTACAACTCTCTCCGCCAAATCCACCTACGAACGGTCCTCTTCATCTCGAAAGACCGAGCCTTGATACAGTCCTACGACCCCCAAAAGGTGTCGTTAAGAAATCGTCATTCAATCCTCATGCTCGTGTGGCCCAGAACTATAACATTGTAGAAGATCTAGCCCAAGCACCTTCAACGATGTCTGCCCTTGAAGTCCTTCAGTCTTGTCCTGTGCAATGAAGGGCTTTGTTGAAAGCCATAGGTGGAATTGATCCTACAGACACGAATTTGATAGTATTTGACTTGGAAGACCATGTTCCAAGGTTACCCCCATAGCTTTCTTTTCAGATACAAGTTATTGTCTCTGACAAGAACATTTTCCGAACGGTTGTTGATGAGGGTGCCTCTACATGTGTAATGTCTTTTACTTGTTGGAAATCCATTGGCTCTCCTCCGTTAACTGAATCAAAAAATACTTTGAAAGCCTTCAATGGCTGGGGTTTTAAGCCTTACAGTGTTCTTCCATCGTTTTCGGTTACTCTCTAAGGTAATACAGTCCAGGTTGAAGTGGAAGTTTTCGATGCTCCCCTAGATTATAATCTTCTTCTTGGCCATAGCTGGGTAGATTCTATGCGAGTTGTTGTGTCAACACGGTTCCGTGTAGTCTGTTTTCCCCATCAAGGAAAGATCGTTACGGTTGATCAACTTGCCTTCTTTAACTCTGATACTCACACTGGAAACGTGTCGTTTATAGCTAAAACCCCGCCGAGTTACGAGAATGTTGGAGTCGGTCTCTTAAAAGACTCTTCGTTAATGGGTACTTTTCCCATACCACCACCACCCGATATTTTACGCCCATCAGTTGCTTCGATTAATATGATCTCCACCGTTCCTCATGAACTTACAGTGTCTTTTGACCCTTGGATAGTCCCTGATCCTGGAGATCATCCTCGTTTCAACGACGTCATGCCGTTAAGTCCGGTTGAGTCTGCTTATCATGCGATTCAATCGGCAACACCTTCTACACCCTCTCTTGAGGAGCTGTCTCCCAATCCTTTTAGTTTCATCTTTCCCACTGACGAGATGATCATGTTCGTCATGGCTAATACACCTTGGGACGATGGGCATCATCGTTCCATACTATTTCTGGAACAACACACTCTCAAGAATTACCGACGGATTTCGACTCTGTCGACCGTTGTTGTCATATCAACTGTTCCCGGATCTACACATGATGTGTTTGCAGAAGGGAACCTCAGTAATATTTCTCCCACGATACCCATTGATATTTCAATTAAACCTAGGATAGTTGAAAATGTTCATATTGGAGATTCATGTACTCCAGAGGAAATTGTCACCTATACTGCTTTGTTCAAGGAATTTCGTGATATCTTTGCCTGGAGTTACGAAGAGATGCCAGGTATCGACCCTGATATTGTTGTTCATGAAATTAAGACATACCCCAGAGCTAAACTAGTTCGGCAGCACCTCTGTCCTGTCCATCCACGTAAATCTGCAGCCATCAAGCTCGAAGTTGAAAAACTTCTCAAAGCCAGTTTTATTTATCCCGTGGCTCTGACAGAATGGGTTTCTAACCCCGTACCGATTGACGAGAAAGGTGGTAGTATACGTGTTTGTGTTGATTATCAGGATATTAACAAATCCTATCCAAAGGACAACTTTCCAACCCCTTTCGTTGACCATATCATCGACGATTGTGCCGACAGTGAAATCTTTTCTCTCATGGATGGATTTTCTGTCTATAATCAAATTAACATCACCCCTGAGGACCAACATAAAACCGCTTTTATTTGTCCTTGGGTTACTTTCGCCTACAGAAAACTTCCCTTCAGTATTAAGAATGCAGGTGCTACATTTCAGCGTGCTATGTCTTATGCATTTCACGATATAATGCATATTGTTCAACCTTATTTGGACGATTTGCCAGCTCATTCTTTACGCCGAGTCGATCACCCTAATCACCTCCGAGCAATTTTCATTCGTTGTCGGTTCTATCACATTCGTATAAACCCTCATAAGTGTGTCTTTGGCGTAGAGTCTGACCGTCTTCTCGGTTTCATTGTTTCACATCAGGGGATCTGGGTAGATCCTATTAAGGTTGAGGCAATTCTTAATCTCCCTCCTCCTTCTTCACTGCGCCAGTTACAAAGTTTGCAGGGGAAAGCAAAATTTCTTTGTCGATTCATCCTGAATTACGCTGAGATTACTCGGGGTTTTACACGTCCTCTAAAGAAAGGTTCAGAGTTTGTCTGGGATAAGGTTGCTAACAATGCCTTTGAATCTTTAAAGTTGTCCCTCACGAGAGCTCCTCTTCTTTTCCCTCCTGATTATAGTCGATATTACTTTCTTTATCTAGCTGCTTCCGAGTATACTATCAGAATGGTCCTTGTTCAGGAGGATGATAACCACGATGAACATGTTATCTATTACTTGAGTAGAAGTCTATCATCAATGGAAATCAAGAACCAACATGTTGAGAAACTGGCTTTGGCTGCCGTTCAAGCAGTTCAACGTTTTTCGTCATTATATTCTCTCCAGGAAGACTACAGTGATTTCACATTGTAACCCCATGCAACATATATTGACACGTCAATTGCTGGGGGGCAAGTACTCCAAGTGGATTGTCATTCTCCAGAAGTTCAACTTGGAATTCGATCATGCCACGTTGAAGAAATCCTTAGTTTTCGCTGAGTTAATTTGTGATTTTCCCCACTCTGCCACAAAAAATGTAGCAGTCGATTCGTTACCAGACAAATCACTTTTCCTTATCAGTACCGACGATATTTGGTACGTAGATATCATTATATATCTCCAAACTCAAACTTTTTGGCCTGCTTTGTCTAGTAATGAAAACCGTCACGTCCGTTATCAAGCACATCATTATATTATCCTCGGCGATACTCTTTACCATCGAGGTATTGACTCTGTCTTTTGGCGTTGTTTGACTTTTGAAGAAGCTGAGAAAGCTTTGAATGACGACCATTCAGGAGCATGTGGTGGTCATATGTCTGGGTATGCTACTACCCATAAGATCTTACGTGCATGATACTTTTGGCCTTCTTTGTTCAATGACTACATTACTGTTGTTCAGAAGTGTCATGCCTGCCAGACCTATAATCAGAAAATTCGGTCGCATCCTGCTCCCCTTCATCCCGTAGTCTCAGTAGGTCCTTTTGCAAAATGGGGCATTGATTTCATGACGTGTCACCCTGACTCGACCGGGGGGCATGGTTACATTATTGTAGCTGTTGATTATTTTACAAAGTGGGCCGAGGCGATGCCAACATTCGACAATACTGGGAAAACTGCAGCATTATTCCTTTTCAACCATGTCATCACTCGTTTTGGTGTCCCTCAGGCTATCGTTACCGATCACGGTAGTCATTTTAGGAATTATATGATGTTTGAACTTACAGAGAAGTTGGGCCTTCGTCATGATATCTCAACACCCTATTATCAACAGGCTAATGGCCAGGTCAAAGCCATCAATAAGGTTCTCATAACTATGATTCGACGGATGATAGGGATACATAAAACCAGTTGGCACACAATGTTATTTTCGGCATTATGGGCGTATCAGAGATCTGTTAAGTCTGCCATGGGATTTACACCTTTTCGATTAGTTTATGGCATGGAAGCCATTCTGCCAATAGAATGTGAAATACCTTCTTTGAAGCTAGCTATAGATCTCTTACCGAATACTTTTTCCAAAGAGGAACGTCTGTTGTATTTGATGCAATTAGATGAGACTCGTCGTGACGCTACTCTTGTAATTGAAGCCCAGAAGAAACGTGTTAAGGCACAGTATGACAAGCATGTCAAACCTCGTGTCGTCTTTGAAGGAGATCTTTTTCTTCTGTATGAACAAGATAAAGATGTCTTAGGAGCTGGGAAATTTGAACCAATGTGGCATGGGCCTTACATTGTTAGCAAAGTTTTGGAAAAAGGAGCGTATGAGCTAGTTGATTATGATGGTGTACCTTTGAGTGAACCCAGGAATGGGTTGTACTTAAAGAAGTACTATGCATGAGTCATTTGTGCACTAGTACTTGTATTTTATGTATCATACTGCGTGTGTGTGTTACTTTTAGTTTTTCTTTTGACGTTATCTGGTCTCTACCCTTACGTGACGTTATGTTTGATTTCCAAATGTTGGAGTATTCGCTACCTTATATTGGCTTCACCAACGTTGCTAGTCGTAGTACTCGGAACCTAGCTTCCACTGCTTGGGAAATCTATGCCCCAACAAACGAGCTTATATCTTTACGAGGTGTATGTCTTGGCCGAGCAACCAACAACATTGCAGAGTATAGTGCCATTGTGGAATTACTGGTTGATGCTATCTCTCTCGAAATTCATCATTTGGTTGTCCGACTTGACTCGCAGCTGGTAGTACTACAGCTCAGTAATGTATATTCTATTCGAAGTCCTACTTTATTGAGGGTATATTTGTGGATTTGCCTCTTGGAATGACATTTTGATCACATTGAATATCAACACATTCCTAGATGTCTTAATACATTGACAGATTCTTTATCTAATTATGTATTGGACAGGCATTTAAATCACTTATAAATCAAACACATTAAATTGTACACAATGTAAAGTAATCCGGTAGAAGCCGTGTATATATATATATATATAACGATCAAAGTTTGTTTTTACAAAATGTTTGTCCGAAGAACAAAATATCAAAAATTGAATCCCATAGCTTCTACATAATGACATCAAGGATGATGTTCACGATAACACACTAAGGTCCTAGAAACTCTACGGAGCAGTTGACCCATAGAGGCAGAGACTCCCACAGTGTGATGCTGATCGCATCGTGGAATCTCTTCTAGAGTCATATCTGGAACGTCGGCCATCAGACCCTCTAAGTTCTACTCCACTGTCAGATAGTCCTCAACGTACTGTGGAACTGCTACTGCTGCCTCTCCTCGACGCTGGACAGGAGAACTACCAACATGTCTATATGCCCCAACGTCTTTGTTATCAATAAAAAATTGGTGTTAGTCTTCAGATAAATCTATAAAACAAAAAAATTTAAATATGTTAAAAATACAAAAACATTTAAAAGATAAAATTGGTGTGCTTCTTACTGAGGTCTCCCCACTGTGCATCCTCAGGTAGTGCAAGTTCAGGATCGTTGCGAAAATCCAAGCCAGCGTATGCATAATCTTCTACCATCAGCACCTGGCCTTGAAGCCAGTCGAAGAAGAGATCGTCATACCTAACAATCGGTCCTGCCACATGTTGGGCCATGAGTTGACACCATTGTAACATCCGTGGATCCCTGGGACCTAGAAAGTGCCACTCAGCCTGAATTCTAAACACATGGACCCTCTCATAGAAGAAGGACACCAACAAAGATCCATATCTGAACTGTTTTAGATCTCCACGCCTACATTTGGTCAGTTGTTTCTTGAGACTGTGTAAAACTGCATCAGCCCAGTTGAATACCTGGGGCTCAGTACACTCGATGGCATACTGAAAATAGCTTTGCAGAGCCATATGTGGAGAAGAACTTCCCACCATCCGAGCAATGGTAAAGAGAATGGTGTGGAGAGTCAAATCAGTCACTCCCCAAATTGCCACTTTCCCTTTCTGTCGTTCAGCCTCAGGCACACAGTACTGCCTGCAATACTCACTCATTTTTAAACCACCTCTTCTGCTACTGGTCAAACTGACATAAGACCCTCGCCTGGATAACCCGGTCAAGAAATATATGTCCTCAATGTCGATAGTTAATGTGTGATATCCGACATTAAAAACTTGTTGGTCCGGATCCCACATCCAAACTAAGTATTCCAGCAATCGAACTTGGGCTCTCATGCCCGGGATGCGGAAATATTTCAAGAGACCACAATCTCTTAAAGAAGCAATGGTCAGAGGGTGATTTTCGGCATTTGTATTATCTTCCTCATGTTCCCATTCTTGCCATTCGAGCACCATGATGATGGCTATTAACCTACATGAGAAACATATGAAGATGGTTATAAATCTTAAACATGGGAAAATTCTTTCTCTTGGCTAAACGTTGCATAAATTTTTAAACTTTTCACTGTTCGTAGGTGGCCTATTGTATGTAGTGCGAACTTCTCATAGGCTGCCTTAGGCCAGCCTGCGAGAATGAGGAATTCTCGCAGGTCCCGTATGGGCAGCCTGTGAGAATTCCTCTACACGCATAGGGTTTAAAAAATTGACTTAAAACTTGACTTTTAACCAAATAAATCATAAATTTGAACCATGAAAAGGTAGAGAATGGAGAGCTTACCAAAATGATCCAGACGGATTGTGGAATGATCGCCCGAAGCTCCGAGAAATCAACACTGAAGGTACAAGGTAAAATGGAGGTTTTTTGAACTCAAATGGTAAAAGGGTAAAATGATATGGTAAAATGTGTTATGGATTTATTTTATTTACTTTTTACTATGTCAAAAGTGGATTTTTTATGTTTATTCATTATTTAACCCTAATTATTAATATGGAAATGAGTAAAATGACTTGCAGGTAACAAATACGGATGATTATGGACAAAACTTTTATGGTGTAGTGTAATTTTGTTTGTTTTCTATGGTTTTGACTTAAAACCTCGAGTGCCTATTGTCCGTTCTTGCGATTGTGAAAAACATAAGAACGTGATCGAGTGTTGTTTTATCTCTTTTCCGGGCTTGTTGTGGTTACATGAAAAAAGGAACCCCCCTGGAGTTAACTTTAAGCTCTTTTCAGACTCTCTAAACATGAAAAGATTGTCGAGCGATCTTGCTATTTTCATGCTCGTTAAAGTATTTGAATTATGCATCCTTCGAGCGATAGTTTAACCCTTTTTCGGTCTCTTTGGGCTATTGTACGAAAAAGGAACTGAGAGAGTTCTCTTTTAAGTGTTTTTCCAAACTCTATAATCTTGAAAAAACCTTCGAGTTTACTATCTCTGGACTCGTTAAACAAACATTGACAGACCCGTAATGGGACCGAACCACTCCTTCCTAGGGTTCGTTAAAAATACTCCGAGGGACTCATCCAAAGGATGAGCTTATATCAACAAGAATATGTGATCCTCTTCAAGCTTGTGTAAAAATAAAGAGGTACTTGCCAGAAATGGTGGGGGAAAATTTGGGAAAGGGATATGTTTCATCTTTGTGTTAATTGGCAGTAAGTGTCGCTCTTGAACATGACACCCCCTATTCATCATTTGAAGCCGGTTTGGGAAATCCATTTGTCTCTCATTCGATTTGATAACAAGGTATTTCCATGTGTCATCTTTGAGTCGATGCTACCAAATCATTGGTCGTGTCCTTCATATGTTCAAGAGCAGTCCGTCTGAAGCCTCTATTTGAGTTGGCCATCTGCAGTTATCCATTCATTCTGTGTCGGCCTTCCCTGTGTCCAAAGTCCAATTTCCACATACTCTGTTTCACATTCAAACTCTGTTACTTATTTCATTTCATTGATGGGGGATGCATCAAGGCCCTCTTGTGATGATTCTTGTTCTGTCGACTTCAGTACATTATCTAGAATCAAGGCTTAGAATTTTTTTTTGGGTACCTTGGAGCTTGCATGCCTCAATGGAAAGTTCCTCGCTTTCGATAATGGGTTTACATCATTGACCCCTGATCGAGAGATTCCATTGGGTGTTCGACATCAACTCATTTATTCACAGTCGATGGATTGTACTGTATTACCTTGGGATTCATTGACATCAATGGTGATTTCCCTCGCACTTATTAACGGTTACATCAATGGCCGGTAATCAAGTGGTTTCTTCCATGTTCGACTTCGACACATGTAATCACATGGTTAGATTCGTACTTTGGGAGATGAGATTGAATACCCTGGATATTATCCTAGTGATCCAGGTTGCGGTGGAGTATATGTATAATTTGCGACACATAGATCCACTGTGTATGTTTCATGTCTATGTCGTCTTGATTGAAAATTTGTCGCACAGATCCACAGTGTATTCAGGTGGCTGTGCTATATTATGACTGCATGGATCCACAGTGTATGATTGGTGTCCATGACCTTTGTTTATGATGTCATCAGTCTATGATCTGAGTATGGGAATGCCTACCTCAGGAATTGGGATACGTGATATTTTGTTGATGCTTGGATGTTTGCAGGTCTCTGATTAGATGTTCTCTTAGTTCTTGACACACACATGTAGCTTACAAAGTCTTTCGACTTTCACTGATTCCACTCTTAGACTTTGGGGGGAATTCTGTTATCCACAATTTTGGTCATCGTGATGATGTTATGATAATGTTATGATGATGGAAAATCAAGCTCTTCACTAAGAACACTTTCCAGAGAAAAGTTACATTTGTCTTCTTCCAAAAATCATGCTTTTAAAGAATTTTCACAGGCTACCTATATATCTACCTACGAGAATGCATGATTCTCACAGGTTGCATTAAGCTAGGGTGCGAAGGGTTTGCACTGTACCTAACTATCAGGGTGTGAACATGTTCCAAAGGAAGGAAAAAGATAAAATCTCGAACCTTCTAGAAGGGAATCTTCTAGAAACATGAGTTGGCTTCGAATGGTTGTTCAAGTGTTGGCATTCCAGATATCTTGGGATCATTTCCTATCCAAGTAACTAAATTATATTCTCCTATATATTGAGGATATTTCTCATGGAAAAGGTTAGAAGTAAACTAGCAAGAGATTGATTGGAGAATTAGTGCAAGACTGTATGGAGGACTGATGCTACAACAGCTAGAGACAACAACAAGGTCATCAAAAGTGGTTGATTTTCTTCATGCATGAGCAAGTGTGTGTGTCAGAGATAGGAGCCATCGAAAGGAGATCTACAACATCAAGGCTCAAGTTGTAAGTTTCACTTTCAATTAATTCAATACAGTAATATGTCCCTTTCCCATAAATATGATGTCACTTTATTACATAATTCCTTGATCATATGTATAGACTAGCTATTGAATATATTAATCTGCCTTTACTTCGATTGGTTTGTACTGTTGTGATTTGAACGATGCAAGAGCATTGGAGAAAAGCTTGGAACAACAGAGATCTAAGGGAAGAGATTATAAGGTATGTCCATAATCCTTACCTCTTAGTTCATTCAATAGGCTAGATCTAGGGAAAGTGTATTATTCTGTCCTGTTTTGTTCTAGATCCAAGTGGATCTAGGGAGATCGGTTTGTGTCCGCACTTATGGATTTATCCTGAAACAGAGGATGATTGTACCTCTTCAGGTACATCATGCTCTTTTGTTTCCTCTTTATCATATATTTGATTTGATTTAGGTATTGCATTTAATTTATAGGGAGGGTAATTCATTTGATTTAGGTATTGCATTTAATTATAGGGAGGGTAATTCATTTGATTAAAAGAAGGATAGTTATTCCAACAATTAGAAGATGTAAATGGCATGTTAGGATTCATACCTTGTCCTCGCGGTTTCCATTGCCTTCTCTATGTCAACAGATAGACAGCTTGAGCTTCTTCATCAGTTGGTTGTAATGTTACCTTGATCCCTGGTAAAGAAGGACCTTGTTGAGTTTCATGATATTTATCATAGATCATGCAGATTGGCTTTTTGTCCAATGGGAATTCCCTTCATGGGTGCTTGTCTCTGCATTTAGAAAAAAAGATGGACAGAGTTGCTTCTGCTTCGGCTTGCTTCTTTTGAATCTGTAGGGTATCAATTTGTGAGGCAAAAGAGCTTAACATTTAAGTTTTAAAACCTTCAAGTAAATTACCTATTTCGGCTCTTGTTGCTCCGCCACTGGCTGATTTTTAAACTCTTGAGAATGTGGTATCCCTGCTATTTGATCTATTCCTTGAAGATCCTCTAGAACATATTTTACATAGGTTAACAATTTCATCGTATGATTCTTTAGATATGTCCTCTCTTCCAAGCATATTAAACATATCTAGACAGTCATCCCTTACTCCTTTTAATAATATTGTTTTAAGAATATCCTTACTTACATCGTGGTGATTGGATCTTTGTAGATTATACTGTAGCCTTTCTACAAAGTCCTCCAGATTTTTATCCTCCTTCTGTATCATCTTAAATAGTTCTTCCCTTTTTTCTCTTGTTCGACAATAGTCCTAGTATTTATGCAGGAATTTTTGTTTCACTTGGTCACATGTTGTGATTACATGGCCTCCAAGACTCATAAACCATCTTAGTGAATTTTGTTTCAATATTGCTGGAAATAGATTTAATTTTTTAGCATTGGAAACGTAATCATAACTTCCTCATAATATGTCAAACTCAAAAAGGAATTCATCAGGATCCTCTGAAGACAAACCATGAAAGTTAGGTAGTGTTCAGAGTGGAATGTTCTTCATGGGGGCTACCCCTCTAGGAATATCACTAATAGGAAATCCTAATGTGGAAAAAGATTTTTCATCATTTACCTCTCTTTCAGCACCTGCCTGTTCTTCATGATGCATGTCTTCATTGTACTCATCCATGTTTTCTTCTATTTTCTCCTCTGCTCTGCTTCCTTTGTCCTCAATGTTTCCTGCTAGTTTCTCAACTGTCTCAGGACTACAAACCTCTTTCCCCGTTTCAAAGTTTTCTTGAAATGAAGGTTGGGATTTTGGTTTCCGAGGGTTTGGTCATTGAGCAACAGATTCAGACTTTGATATAATCTCGTCAATATAAGTCTTTCTTCCTCCTCTTTCTCTACCCCTGCCACCTATAGGGTCAGTGTCTTTGGGGTCTCCGCATCCTCTCATGCAATGTTTGTATCTGAAAAATCATAAGTGCTTTTGAAATCTATAATTACCTTCCCCGGCAACGGCGACAAGGTCTTGGTCACTATAATTGCTTATTTAATTAAACAATCAAGTTCTACATAAATTGTCAACCTAGGGAAGTCTGTTTATTTCAAAGGTAATCACGCACTGTATATGCTCAATCTCAAAAGCAATCTAGAGTTGTAGTAAAGAATATATTAATCACACCTTTCCTTGAATAAACTGAATTTCTAACTTGAATTACAGGAAAGCAACCTACCTATTGCAGAGTTCAAAGTTAAACAAATGATTATCCAAAGAATCCTGGATTACATTAAGAAATAACAACCTAGGAAAGAAATCCTTCAAACCACTGCAAAAGGAAATACCAACTATCTTGTAACAGAGAACATGACCCTATTCCCCAAGCAGGAATCTTTAGCACCTGTTTCCGATCATCATACTTTCATGAACTCATTGCTAATTTAAATGATTGACACACACTGAAGATTAACTATCTCCTAACAGACAACAGGACCCTATTCCCCAAGCAGGAATCTCCAGCACCTGTCCCTGATTATCACGCTTTCAGAAATTCACCAAACAAGATTTGCTAACTAAAATGATTATCAGTTACCCAAGCATGAATTATATGAAAGCAATGTAAGAACCAGTATTACAGAGTTTTAGTAAGACAGAGTTTAGTAAAGTAGTGTTTCAGTAAAACATAATTTAGTAAAGTAGTGTTTCAGCATAAAAAAAATTAATCAAGGCATGAACATAAATAACACTAACACACTACAAAGCTAATGGGTGAATCTTGTGAAGAAGGTGGGCCCTCCCTTCTCAAAAGATTTCCCTGAAACGAAAGGAACTAGAGAGAAATGCTCAGAACAATCTTTTATTCATCTGTCAACTGTGTCACATTACAATCTGAAGTAAAACACATCCTTCTCTGTAAATACTTTCTTAGTTAAGAAGAAGATCCTCTCTAATGATGATTTCCTCTTATTTAAAGAGGAGAATCTTCTCGATACAATTTGATCATCAAATTACATGTGCATATATAAATCCTATTCTTAGTCAGATTAAATCTCTATACTGGAATACGATATCCCGGTGTTGAGTGAGGTGTTGTTGTTGCAGTTGGAGTAACAACTTCTATATTTAAATTCTTTATTGTTGTATGCTTTTTCAACATCACAAATCACAGGCTCTTTCAGCAACGGGATTTGCATTATCACTATTTCAACAACGTGGTCTCATGTGGCGGTGGTGGTTAATTATGGCTCAAGGTGTGGTTGTTGTGGTCAGTGTAATAGCTTTGTGTTGTTGTTTTGGCATTATAGACCACGGAGAGTGTAACATATTTTGTGTGAGTTGTTTTTTTAGCATCGTAGACCATGGAGAGTGTAGTATCTTCTTCTGTGTGAGTTCTTGTTTCAACATCATAGACCATGGACTATTTCAGCCACACAGTTTCTGTGCTTTGACTGTTTCAGCAACAAGCCTCAATGCTAATTTGTAGTTCGAACTGTTTCATCACTTATATGTTTCTGTTCAACGGTTAAGTACGAGAGTAATGTAAAATTATATGCAAAATAGATTAAACATATAGTAAAGAGAAGAGACATCGTATACCTTTGGAGAGATAGGGTAAGGTGATAATATAAGTTTAAATGTGAGTGGAAAAATGATGTAATGGGAGAAAAAGGTATGAGCAAAAAGGTACATTGTAGGGTCCTAACATCTCCCCCAACTTAAAATGTTGCATGTCCTCAGGAAACTTCAATCTAAATCAGAATCTGGATACTGACTCTGAGCGTGCAAGTTACTTAAGCAGTAGATGTGGAAAGTGTTGTCTATTGGAGCTCTGAATCCTTGAATGCATTGTAGCCTTTGCCAAGCTGTTGTTTCTGCCTTCTTGGGAAACTTATAATGAACTATATATTTCTCTGTTGGCATGAACAGGATAGGAAAATGAAACTGATAACCTATCCATCTTTCAACACATTGCTGAACACACTTGATGTAGCTAGGTATCTTCGAGATTGCTATCTCAAGATTAGTGGGGCTGAAGGGATTGTGTTCCTGTCTTTTCTCAATAGATTGTTGCCAAAACATATTATTTGCTTGTAGGGCAACAATATCTGTGGATTTAATGAACCGTTGACAATCCTGAAGCACTGTTGTCTGTAGTTGCTGAATGTGTTGAGTCATCCCATGTTTCTTAAAAAACTGATAATACTCTGTAACAAAGGTGGAAAGATTTTGTGGTTCTAGTTGTATCCAGAAAAGGCGGTTATCCTCATTGTGCTTGGAAGCTAGGAAGTCATCCTACCATATAATCTTATTGTTAAGGAAGGAGGTGAGTACCCTAATCTAGATGTCACCGACAAGAAGGTTAAGGTTAAGCTTTCGGTTCTCATGGATGGCCTCATTATGAAAATATACCTCACATAGGTGGTGTTGATCCATAGCAGAGGCTTCTGCAAAGGTTTTAAAAAAATCTGTTGAATTTAACACTACATGAGGTCTTCCTTATTTGATTGATTTGATCTGAAACCATGTAAGTCATTCCATGAGGAACAAAGAGTAATTTTAGGATGGTTTCCTTGCAGCCAACAACTTTTGTGCCAAGTCAAATATCAAGAGCAATCTTCCTTTTAGCTCTTTATTCTGTTTCTTATAGGCACGAGATTCCTAGCGTGTTTGCTCCAAAGCTTCCCAGTTTGAATAGATATGGTTTATCCAGATTTGTCTGTGTTCCTCCAGGCTTTTGGCCTGTATAATAGCAGACTCTTTTTTCCATTTGTCTATTATTCCCTGCTCATCCCATGGCTGGGTTTGTGTTTCAGCATTGCAGGTAGTAGGCTGAGGTAGGGTCTACATGGCTTGTTCCACAAAGTTGTGGGTATTAGTCTGGCTTGGAGGGGTAGATTCATCAATAGGCAATGTTTGTACAACTTTATTAAAAAAAATAGGGGCTTCAGATTTGAAAATTTTTGTAGGCCAGGGTTCAGTCTTAATTTTGGAAGGTCCTGCTGGTTCTTCTGTAACAACATGGTGTTCTTCTTTGACTACAAAAGTCAAAGGTGTAGGGGTATCTCCTAGCATTGGAATTTGAATTACTTTGTAGCCTGCTTGATAGTAGATTTTCCCACATTGAATGAACATATATTCTCTACATGGATTCTCTATTGTAGTTCCCTCTGACATGGTTGCTATTTGAGCTAGGGTGTACAATTTAAGTTCCTTCTCATAGGCTTCATTTGCCATGGATAGATCTTGCTTGTAGGCTTCCAGTTCAGACATTAAGAACTCATTTTATTGTAGGACAGAGGCCATTGTTGGTTCTGGTTGAGGGGTGACTGGTTCTTGTGTAGCAGTCACAGTCGCACTAGCTGGTTTTTTTGGAGCAGCTACAAGATTGGTAGTTGATTCTTGTATTATAGCTTCTTGATGTAAAGAAAGTAATGTTGCAACACCCTGGGCCTCTGATTCCTGTGTATCGGTAACAATATCAACAGTTGGTTCTTGTGTTTCAGCTGTAGATGGTTCTTGTGTGATAGCTATAGCTGGTTCTTGTGTTTCAGCTACTGAATGGGTAGCTGGTTCTTGTGTTTCAGCTACTAAATGGGTAGTTGGTTCTTGTGTTTCAACTACTGGATGAGTAGTTGGTTCTTTTATTTCAGTTACTAAATTTGAAACGGATGATGTCGCAACATACTGGGCCTCTGGTTCTTGTGTTTCAATGCCTGTGGGTGGAAAAGATTCCAGAATTTGGGAGGTTGAAGATACACAAGGTTTTAACTTGATGGGTTGGGGATTTATGGAAGTGGTAGTAGTGGTTTCCCTTGTTGAGGCCCTTGTTCATTTTCTTTGTAAAAAGGGAAAAAAGAAAGAAATTTTCTTTCGTTTGAGTGGGGGCTTTTCCTCAATGATGGTACAGGGAGAATTGTCTAGTTCAGAATCATCACTATGGATATGAACGACAGGAGTGGATGATTCTGGTAAAATGTGGGGTGGGCTTGGTATGGTAGTTGGGTTAATTAGATTGATTGGGTCTGTAGGCGGACTGTTAGGTACTTCCGGAGGGTCTGGAGGGTTTTGTATTTGTTGTTCCTGAAGATTTTCAGGAATTTCAATGGCTTCTTGGGCATCTATGGGTGGGTTGTTTAGTGGAGGGTTTTGTTGGGAAAAACCCTTTTGGATAATAATTTGAGCAAGATGATGATGGGTGAGGGAAAGGGTGGGATTTTTATCCTTTTTACAGTAGTGCGACATATTTTTAAGACATCTGAGTAGATAATAAGGGATGTTTATCAATCTAGCATGCCATAAATGGGACAACAGGACAAAATCATATTGGTAGACTACCTGGTATCGGCCTTCACATGTAAGGTAGTGCTTGACAAACTTTGTGACTTTCAGCTATGGAGGTGGCAACGAGCTAAGTCAGACACCCCGACTTCTAGGTTCAATTTGTTCCTCTGGCAAGAAGAAATCCTGTTGGGCATTAAGAATGATATGTTTGCGGCTGAACCAACGAATGCCATTGGTAGGGAGACCCGAAACCTGCGCTATATCCTCCTTTGTAACTGGAATTTGAACCCCTTTAACAATGGAATGATCTTCCTGAATATTTTTCAGCGAATTGAAGAACCTGTTGTTCCTCAAATCCTTGGAGCCTCTGAAAATAACCAAGCCATCCTGCCTACAAAAAAATTTGATGAACTTCTGGATACAGTTCTAACATGGTTGTCGTGGCGGGTTCGTACCATATAACAGGTCCACCCATAGCTAACTGCTCAGTAAAATGCATCAACAGAGAGTCAAGTAACTGTTTCTGTTCAGAGTGAGTTTTTCGGGTGAAGGCATGCAAATGGTAGTGAAACAAACGAAAGGATGGTGAAGAAAAAGAATGACGGTGCTTGATTTGTGTGAAATGATGGTATAGGATTTTGATATCCCCCCCCCCCCCTTCAAGTACGACTAACATAATGATTTTACATGAGTGGTAATTATGAGTTGGGATCTTCTCATTAGCTATAGTTCAATTGTGTTTATATATATAATTTACATACCTCATCTTTACCTTTTGATTCGTACTTCAAACAAAATATAGCACCTGTCCGTAATACTTCTGCAGTAGCCGTGGCAGAGACTTTTGATTTGTTAGAGGAATTGTATCAAGGATTTGTTTACTGGAAGGACAAAATGTAGTCTGAGAGTGCAAAAGCTTATTGACAGAGAATGCTGAAAAGTTGGTGTTTCAGCAACAGGGAAGGAATAGAGAAATGTTTGCAGTGGGGAAAATGTAGAAAATTGTTGAACAATGGTGTTTCAACAATGGGGAAATGTAGAAAATTGTTGAACAATGGTGTTTCAGCAATGGGGAAAATGTAGAAAATTGTTGCACAGTGGTGTTTCAGCAATGGGGAAATGTAGAAACTTGTTGAACAGTGGTGTTTCAGCAATAGGGAAGCTTGGCTCTTCTTGGAGTAAGATTGTCCTTTGTTAGTAGGCCTTGGATTTGATCGAGAATATGCAAAAATCAATTATAACATGCTATTTTCTAACAGGGATTATTAGTAAACTAAATCTAATCTAATACTAAAGAAATTAAATTAAAAAGAATTAATTGAAATGAGGGGTAGGAGGCCCCTCTAAAAAGAGGTAATGATAGTCTACCACACATGTGGCCTTAAAATCTTCTTTGGAAATAGGGTGTTGGTGCAGACGGAGCCGATGACCATTTACAAGTAACAGTGTTTTAGAGTCATCAATTGTGAGGAACCTTACTGTTCCATTGGGGAAAATAGTGTCTACTTCGTAAGGTCCAAGCCATCTTGTACGTAGTTTCCCTTGAAATTCTTTGAACCGAGAGTCATACAGTAGGGCCCAGTTACCTTTTTGGAATTTCTTATGCTTGATAGTTTTGTCATGCCATTTTGATCTTTGCTATTGAATCATATTTGTCTGATGAATGACATCTAGTCTTTTTTTCATCCAATTCATTAAGGTTCTACAACCTGGCTATTTGTGCATCGGTCAAATCAAGGTTGACAGCTAAAGTAGTCCTTAAGGTTTTGATTTCAAATTCCATAGGAAAGACGACACTTTTTCCATAAACTAATTCATAGGGAGAGAATCCTGTAGTATTTCTCCAGGTAGTGTTGTAGGCCCATAATGCTTCAGGGAGTCTGTGAGACGAATCATTTATGTTTTCTTTCACTGTTTTTGTAAGAATGGATTCTATTACTTTATTTTTTCTTTCCACCTGTCCATTTCCTTGGGGGTGGTATGCTATAGTCATTCAATGCTGAATATGATATTTTTGAAGGGTGGCTTTAAAACCATGAGAAGTGAAAGGAGGTCCTCCGTCTGTAACTAATTCTCTCGACAACCCAAATCTGATGAAGATGTCTTCAAATAGGAAATCTAGAACTGATTCTTCAGTTGCTCTATGGATTGATTTAGCTTCCACCCATTTAGTCATATAATCTATGCAGACCACTATGTAAACTTTTTGATCGGATGGGGGGTTAATGGGTCCTACAAAGTCTAAGGCCCATCTTTTGAATGGTTCAAGTACTATCTGGGGGTTTCATGGAATTTCATCCTTATGATTAGGTTGGCCCATTCTTTGATAGCTATGACAAGCCTGGACATATTTCTTTGCATCTTTAAAGAGTGAGGGCCAATAATACCCCATCCTGAGAATTTTATGTGCTATTCTCTTATCAGCAAAATGCCCTCCACAAGGGCCATCATGACAAGATTTTAGTAGATCATAAACCTCATCTTCTCTAATGCACCTTTGGATTTCTTGATCAAGTCCTGTGTGGAAAATACACCCACTTGTCCAGCTATACCGGGCACTTTGATGAATGATTATTCTTTTCTCCCGGTGGAATAGGTGTGGTGGTAACTTCCCTGCAACCAAGTAGTTAGCGATGTCTGCATACCAAGGTGAGTAAGAAGATACTGCAAATAGATATTCATCAGGAAATGAATCATCTATTGGGCTATCATCATCAAGTGTTAACCAAGAAAGGAAATCAACAACTACATTTTCTTTTCCTTGTCTATCTACAATTGTAATATCAAATTCTTGCAATAATAGTAACCATATGGTGACTCTAGCATTTGTTATAGGTTTGTTCATTAGATATTTGATAGCTGAGTGATCAGTATGGCCAAGAGTAGAGTAGCCAGTGATGTAATGTCGAAATTTATTAATAGCATAGATAACAACTAAAAATTCCTTTTCGTTAACTGTATATTTAAGTTCAGCAGGAGTCATATTATTGCTAATGAAATAAATAGCATAAGGAAGATGATTTTCTTCTTCTCCCAAAACATCTCCTATTGCAGTATCTGAAGCATCATAGGATATATGAAAGGGAAGTGTCCAATCAGGTCCTCTTAGAATAGGGGCTGTAGATAACTGATGTTTAAGTGTATTAAATGCTTGCTGGCAAGATTTAGTCCATTTGAATTCGACATTTTTCATCAGTAACACAAACAGGGGAGAAGCTATTTTGGAATTTTTTTTGATAAATCTTCTGTAGTATCCAGCATGTCCTAGAAAACTTCTTACCTCTATTTGGGTTTTGGGAGTAGGAAGATATTTAATGACTTGTATCTTGGATGGATCCACCTAAATTCCTTGAGATGAGATAAAATATCCAAGAACTATTCCTTCACTCATCATCATATGACATTTTTCTGTACTTAAGGAGAGGTGGTCTTGTATACATCGTTTACGTACTTTCTCAAGGTTTTGTAGTGCTTCCTGAAAAGAAACACCATAAGGGGTAAAATCGTCCATAAAAATTCCATAGAGTCATTACGCATATCAAAAAAGATTCCTATAACTGCTCTTTGGAAGGTTGTTGGTGCATTACATAGTCCAAATGGGAGGACTCTATAAAAAAGGTTCCCCAAGGTCTAGTAAAAGTGGTTTTATCTTGATCTTGGGGTGCAATTTTGATCTGGTTATAACCACTGAATTCATCTAAAAAGGAGAAAAATATCTTCCCTGACAAATTGTCTAACACTTGATCAATGAATGGTAATGGGAAGTGATATTTTTGAGTGTCTTTTTTTAAAGCTCTATAATCTACACATACTCTCCAATTCCCAATTTTATTAGGAACTATTACCAACAGGGAAACCCATTCACTGTCTGATATAGGATATATAAACCCTGCATTGAGCAATTTTTGAAGTTCTTCTTTTTGGATTTCTCGTAAATTAGGGTTCATTCATCGTTGGGGTTGGCAGATCGGACGACAATCTTCCTTGATATATATACGATGAGTACTTAATTCGGGAGATATTCCTTTCATATATGTATAGTGCCATGCGAATGCTTCTTTATGTTCAAGAAGTAACTTCATTAATTTTTGTATTTCAACATCTGTCAGATTAGGGTTTATCTTCAGTGTTTTGCCAGGTTCAATTTCTACTGGTATGCTTTTAGAAGAGATGGTGGCAGATGTTTGAGGTGGGTTTTCAGAGTTAATATTTTCCTGATTATCTAACTCCAAAAGTGCACCTAGATGGTTATGTGTTTTTGGAGTCATAGAGGAGGGTTCACAAATAAAATTATTAATTACTTCATCCTCAGTGGCATCTTTAAGGCTTAAGTCTTGTTCGATAGTCAAGATGGGTTCAGTAAGTTGATCATCAAAGTCTACCCATACAGAATTATCATTATTAATCAAGGGTGTAGCGTGACGATAGAGGGTAAGCTGTTTGGTTTCATAACCATTGGAAATTGTCATTGATCCCGATCTACAGCTGATAAAAGCGTCTGTTGTGGCTAACCAAGGTCTGCCCAAAATTAGAGGGTGGCCCCCCAACTTTGTTTTAGGTTGTAATACCACAAAGTCAGCTGGATAATTCCATGATTCCACTAAGATAATTAGGTCTTCAATGACTCCCTCTGGTTTGATTGTAGAGTGGTCAGCTAATTCTAGGATAGTTGGGCTGTCTCTGATTTCATTCTGCAGTTGTAACAATTGTGAGGTTTCCAGAGTCATAATATTGATAGCGGCACCTAAGTCTACCAGGACTCGAGGGATTATCATTTTTCCATTTGTACTGAGACGGTAGGGTGGCCGGGATCACCATATTTAACTGGGGGAACGTTTCCTGACATTAGTGCGGACAAGTCACCCATGACATGGACTGTGAGGGGATCCTTAATTTTCCTACCAGGTTTCTTAACACAAATTTCATGCATAGTACTGGCATAAATTGGTACATCTCATAGTTCTTGTAATAGATGGATTTTGACATAAAGATTTTGTAATTCCCCCAGAAGATTGATAGCCGGTGGCTCAAGCGTTTTAGTCAAAGCTAAATGCTCAGGAAATTGTGGTTTTGTTGTTTCACTAGCAGTGTTAGAGGATGATTGTACCTCTTTAGGTACATCATGCTCTTTTGTTTCCTCTTTATCAGAAGAGGTAACATAAGCAATGATAGGTTCTAATATTCTCCCTGATCGTAAATGAATATTGTCACGTTGCGCAGGGAGAAGAGAAAATGTAGGCTGGTTATGAATATCAATGCACTGCATAGCTTTATTATTGGGGTTGGGGTTAGGTTGTACAGGTAGTTGGGGCCTCATTATTTGATTGTTTGGTGGGGTACCTGATGGTAAGGAGAGTGGTTGCAGAAATTGTGATTGAGGTAATTGATTTGGGAAGGGGGGTTGTTTTGCTCTCCAATTTGGATTCCATTGGTTCTGATATGGTTGTTTTCGTTGTGGAGGCCAAGGAGTCCACATTGATGGATCAACAAAGGGTGGGTTAGTTTTTCACATGGGTGTGTAATTCATTTGATTTAGGTATTGCATTTGATTATAGGGAGGGTAATTCATTTGATTATAGGGAGGATAATTCATTTCAGCTCTTGTTGCTCCACCACTTGCTGATTTTTGAACTCTTGAGAATGTGGTATCCCTGCTATTTGATCTATTCCTTGAAGCTCCTCTGGAACATATTTTACATAGGTTAACAATTTCATCGTATGATTCTTTAGATATGTCCCCTTTTCCAAGCATATTCAACATATCTAGACAGTCATCCCTTACTCCTTTTAATAATATTGTTTTAAGAATATCCTTACTTACATCGTGGTGATTGGATCTTTGTAGATTATACTGTAGCCTTTCTACAAAGTCCACCATATTTTCATTCTCCTTCTATATAATCTTAAATAGTTCTTCCCTTTTTTCTCTTGTTCGGAAATAGTATTGGTATTTATGTAGAAATTTATGTTTCATTTGGTCACATGTTGTGATTACATGGCCTCCAAGACTCATAAACCATCTTAGTGAATTTCCTTTCAATGTTGCTGGAAATAGCTTTAATTTTTTAGCATTGGAAACGTAATCATAAATTATGCATAATATGTCAAACTCAAAAAGAAATTCATCAGGATCCTCTGAAGACAAACCATGAAAGTTAGGTGTGCTGAGAGTGGAATGTTCTTCATGGGGGCTACCCCTCTAGGAAGATCACTAATAGGAAATCCTAATGTGGAAAAAGTGTTTTCATCATTTACCTCTCTTTCAGAACCTACCTGTTCTTCATGATGCAATTCTTCATTCTACTCATCCATGTTTTCTTCTGTTTTCTCCCTTGCTGCACTTGCTCTATCCTCAATGTTTCCTACTAGTTTCTCAACTATCTCAGGACTCCAAACCTCTTTCCCCATTTCAAAGTTTTCTTGAAATGAAGGTTGGGATTTTGGTTTTCGAGGGTTTGGTCGTTGAGCAGCAGATTCAGACTTTGATATAATCTCGTCAATATAAGTCTTTCTTCCTCCTCTTCCTCTACCCCTGCCACTTGTAGGGTCAGTGTCTTTGGGGTCTCCGCGTCCTCTCATGCAATATTTGTATCTGAAAAATCATAAGTGCTTTTGAAATCTATAATTACCTTCCCTGACAACGGTGACATGGTGTTGGTCACTATAATTGCTTATTTAATTAAACAATCAAGTGCTACATAAATTGTCAACCCAGGAAAGTCTGTTCATTTCAAAGGTTATCACGCACTGTATATGTTCAATCTCAAAAGCAATCTAAAGTTGTAGTAAAGAATGCATTAATCACACCTTGCCTTGAATAAACTGAAGTTCTAACTTGAATTATAGGAAAGCAACCTACCTATTACAGAGTTCAAACTTAAAGAAATGATTATCCAAAGAATCCTAGATTACATTAAGAAATAACAACCTAGGAAAGAAATCCTTCAAACCACTGCAAAAGGAAAGATCAACTATCTTGTAAAAGAGAACATGACCCTATTCTCTAAGAAAGAATATTCAACACCTGTTTTCGATCATCATACTTTCATGAACTCATTGCTAATTGAAATGATTGACACACACTGAAGACTAACTATCTCCTAAGAAAGAACAAGACCCTATTCTCGAAGTAGGAATGTTCAACACCTGTCCCTGATTGTCACGCTTTCATAAATTCACCAAACAGGATTTGCTAACTAAAATGATTATCAGTTACCCAAGAATGAATTATATGAAAGCAATGTAACATCCAATAAAACAGAGTTTTAGCAAGACAAAGTTTAGTAAAGTAGTGTTTCGACAAAACAGAAGTCAGTAAAGTAGTGTTTTAGCATAACATAATTTAATCAAGGAATGAATAGAAATAACACTAACACACAACAAAGCTAATGGGTGAATCTTGTGGAGAAGGTGGGCCCTCCCTTCTCACAAGATTCCCCTGAAACGAAAGGAACTAGAGAGAAATTCTCAGAACAATCTTTTATTCATCTGTCAACTATGTCACATTACAATCTAAAGTAAAACACGTTCCTCTCTGTAAATCCTTTCTTAGTTAAGAAGAAGGTCCTCTCTAATGATGATTTCCTCTTATTTAAAGAGGAGAATCTTCTCGATACAATTTGATCATCAAATTACATGTGCATATCTGAATCCTATTCTTAGTCAGATCAAATCTCTATACTGGAATAAGATATCCTGGTCTCCCGTAACAAAATGCTATTACAATAGCTGAAAATGTCCTGAGTGAGGTGTCGTTGTTGCGGCTGGAGTAACAAATTCTATATTTATCTTCTTTACTGTTGTATGTTGTTTCAACATTGCAAATCATGGGCTGTTTTAGCAACGAGATTTGCGTTCTGAGTGTTTAAGCAACGTGGTCTCACGCGACGGCGGTGGTTAATTCTAGCTCAAGGTGTGGTTGTTGTGGTCAGTGTAATAGCTTTGCGTTGCCGTTTTGACATTGTAGACCACAGAGAGTGTAACAGATTTTATGTGAGTTGTTCTTACAGCATCGTAGAGCATGGAGAGTGTAGCAACTTCTTCTGTGTGAGTTTTTGTTTCAACATCGTAGACCATGGACTGTTTCAGCCATAGGGTTTGCGTGCTTTGACTGTTTCAACAACAAGCCTCAATGCTAATCTTCCATTCAAACTGTTTCAACACTTATATGTTTCTGATCAACGGTTAATTATGAGAGTAATGTAAAATTATATGCAAAACAGATTAAATATATAGTAAAGAGAAGAGACGTCGTATACCTTTGGAGAGATAGGGTAAGGTGATAATATAAGTTTAAATGTGAGTGGAAAAAGGGTGTAATGGTAGAAAAAGGTGTGAGCAAAAAGGTACATTGTAGGGTCCTAACATAGCCCCCAACTTAAAATGTTGCATGTCCTCAGGAAACTTCAATCTGAATTAGAATCTGGATACTGACTCTGAGCGTGCAAGTTACTTAAGCAGTAGCTGTGGAAAGTGTTATCTATTGGAGCTCTGAATCCTTGAACGCGTTGTATCCTTTGCCAAGCTATTGTTTCTGCCTTCTTGGGCAACTTATAATGAACTTGATATTTCTTTGCTGGCATCCACAGGATAGGAAAATGAAATTGATAACCTATCGAGCTTTCAGCACATTACTGAACACACTTGATGTAGCTAGGTACCTTGGAGATTGTTATCTCAATATTAGTGGGGCTGAAGGGATTGTGCTCTTGTCTTTTCTCAGTAGATTGTTGCCAAAACATGTTATTTTCTTGTAGGGAAGCAATCTCTGTGGATTTAGTGAATTGTTGACAATACTGAAGCACTGTTGTCTGTAGTTGCTGAATGTGTTGAGTCATCCCTAGTTTCTTCAAAAATTGATAATACTTTGTAACAAAGGTGGAAACATTTTGTGGCTATGGCCGTATCCGGAGAAGGCGGTTATCCTCATTGTGCTTGGCAGCTAGGAAATCATCCTGCCATATAATCTGATTGTTAACGAAGGAGGTGAGTGCCCTAATCTGGATGTCACTGACAAGAGGGTTAAGGTTAAGCTGTCGGTTCTCAGGGATGGCCTCAATATGAAAATATACCTCATAGAGGAGGTGTTGATCCATAGCAGAGGCTTCTGCAAAGGTTTTAACAAAATCTGTTGAATTTAACACTACATGAGGTCTGCCTTCTTTGATTGATTTGATCTGAAACCATGTAAGTCGTTCCATGATGAACAAAGAGTAATTGCAGGATGGTTTCCTTGCAGCCAACAACTTTTGTGCCAAGTCAAATATCAGGACCAATCTGCCTTTTAGCTCTTTATTCTATTTCTTAGAGGCACGAGATTCCTAGCGTGTTTTCTCCAAAGCTTTCCAGTTTGAATAGATATGATTTATCCAGATTTTTCTGTGTTCCTGCAGGCTTTTGGATGTGTAACAACAGTGTCTTTTTTCCATTTGTCTATTATTTCCTGCTCATCCCATGGCTGAGTTTGTGTTTCAGCGTTGCAAGTAGTAGGCTGAGGTAGGGTCTGAGTGGCTTGTTCCACAAAGGTGTGGGTATTAGTCTGGCTAGGAGGGACAGATTCATCAATAGGCAATGTTTGTACAGCTTTATTAACAAAAATAGGGGCTTCAGATTTGACAATTTTTGTAGGTCAGGGTTCAGTCTTAATTTTGGAAGGTCTTGATGGTTCTTGTGTAACAACAGGGTATTCTTCTTTGACTGCAAAAGTAGAAGGTCCAGGGGGAGCTCCTGGCATTGGAATTTGAATTACTTTGTAGCCTACTTGATAGTATATGTCCCCACATTGATTGCACATATATTCTCTACATGGATTCTCTGTTGTAGTTCCCTCTGACATGGTCGCTATGCGAGCTAGGGTGTACAATTTAAGTTCCTTCTCATAGGCTTCCTTTGCCATGGTTAGGTCTTTCTTGAAGGCTTCCAATTCAGACCTTAGGAACTCAATTTCTTGTAGGACAGAGGCCATTGTTGGTTCTAGTTGATGGGTGACTAATTCTTCTGTAGTAGTCACAGTCGCACTAGATGGTTCTTTTGGAGCAGCTACAGGATCGACAGTTGATTCTTGTGTTCTAGCTTCTTGATGTAAAGAAAGTAATGTTTCATCACCCTGGGCCTCTGATTCCTATGTCTCCATTGCAATATCAGCAGTTGGTTCTTGTGTTTCAGCTGTAGCTGGTTCTTGTGTGACAGCTATAGTTGCTTCTTGTGTTTCAACTACTAAATTAGCAGTTGGTTCTTGTGTTTCAGCTACTAAATGGGTAGCTGGTTCTTTTGTTTCAGCTACTGGATGAGTATCTGGTTCTTATGTTTCAGCTACTAGATGAGTAGCTGGTTCTTGTGTTTCAGCTACTAAATTTGAAAGGGATGATGTCGCAACATACTCGGCCTCTGGTTCTTGTGTTTCAGTGACCGTGGGTGGAAAAGATTCTGGAATTTGGGAGGTTGAAGATACACGAGGTTTTAACTAGACAGGTTGGGGATTTAGGGCAGTGGCAGTAGTGGTTGCCCTTGTTGAGGCCCTTGTTCATTTTATTTGTAAAAAGGGAGGAAATAAAAGAATTTGCTTTCATTTGAGTGGGGGATTTTCCTCAATGATGGGGCAGGGAGAATTTTCTGGTTCATAATCATCACTAAGGATATGAATGGCAGGAGTGGGTGATTCTAGTAAAATGTGGGCTGGGATTGGTATGGAAGGGGGGTTAATTCTATTGATTGGGTCTGTAGGCGGACTGTTAGGTACTTCCATAGGGTCTGGAGGGTTTTGTGGTTACTGTTCCTAAAGATTTTCAGGAATTTCAACAGCTTCTTGGGGGTCTATGGGTGGGTTGTTTAGTGGAGGGTTTTGTTGGGAAAAACCCTTTTGGATAAGAAGTTGAGCGAGACGATGATGGGTGAGGGAAAGGGCGGGATTTTTAGCCTTTTTGTAGTAGTGCGACATATTTTTAAGACATCCGAGCAGATAATAAGGGATGTTTATCAATCTAGCATGCTGTAAATGAGACAACGGGACAAAATCATACTGGTAGACTACCTGGTATCGGCCTTCACAGGTAAGGTAGTGCTTGAAAAATTTTGCAACTTTCGGCCATAGAGGTGGCAACAAGCTAAGTCGGACACCCCAGCCTTTAGATTCAATTTGTTCCCCTGGCAAGAAGAAATCCTACTGAGCATTAAGAATGATATGTTTGCGGCTGAACCAACGAATGGCATTGGTAGAGAGACCCAAAACCTGTGCTATATCCTCCTCTGTAACTGGAATCTGAACCCATTGAACAATGAAATGATCTTCCTGAAGATTTTGAGTGAATTGAAGAACCTGTTGTTGCTCAAATCCTTGGAGCCTCTGAAAATAACCGAGCCATCCTACCTACAGAAAAATTTGATGAACTTCTGGATACAATTCTAACAGGGCTATCGTGGCAGGTTCATACCGTATAATAGGGCCTCCCATAGCTAACTGCTCAGTAAAATGCACTGACAGAGAGTCGAGTAACTGCTTCTGTTCAGAGTGAGTTTTTCGGGTGAAGGCATGCAAATGGTAGTGAAACAAACGAAATGATGGTGAAGAAAAAGAATGATGGTGCTTGATTCATGTGAAATGATGGTATAGGATTTTGATATTCCCCCCCCCTTCAAGTACGGTTGACATAATGATTTTACATGAGTGGTAATTATGAGTTGGGATCTTCTCATTAGCTTTAGTTAAATTGTGTTTACATATAAAATTTACATACCTCATCTTTACCTTTTGATTCATACTTCAAACAAAATATAACGCCTGTCCATAATACTTCTATAGTAGCCGTGGCAGAGACTTTTGATTTGTTAGAGGAATTGTATCAAGGATTTGTTTACTAGAAGGACAAAATGTAGTCTGAGAGCGCAAAAGATTATTGACAGAGAATGCTGAAAAGTTGGTGTTTTAGCAACAGGGAAGGAATAGAGAAATGTTTGTTGAAGGGTGATGTTGCAAAATTCTACTGAGAAAGTGGTGTTTCAACAGTGGCAACATGTTGTTGAGTAGTGGTGTTTCGGCAATGGAAAATCTGAAGAATTGCAGAACAGTGCTATTTCGGCAATGGGGAAATGTGAAGGATTGTTGAATAGTGGTGTTTCAACAATGGGAAAATGTGAAACATTGTTGAACAGTGGTGTTTCAACAATAGGAAAATGTGGAAAGTTGCAGAGCAGGGGTGTTTCAGCAATGGGAAAATGTAGAAAATTTTTGAACAGTGGTGTTTCAGCAATGGGGAAAATGTAGAAACTTGTTGAAGAGTGGTGTTTCAACAATGGGGAAATGTAGAAAATTGTTGAATAGTGGTGTTTCAACAATGGGGGAAATGTATAAAATTGTTGCACAGTGGTGTTTCAGCAATGGGGAAATGTAGAAAATAGTTTAACAGTGGTGTTTCAACAATGGTGAAGCTTGGCACTTCTTGGAGTAAGATTGTCCTTTCTTAGTACGCCTTGGCTTTGATCGAGAATCTGCAAAAATCAATTGTAACATGCTATTTCCTGACAAGGATTATTAGTAAACGAAATCTAATCTAATAGTAAAGAAATTAAATTAAAAAGAATTAATTGCAATGAGGGGTAGGAGGCCCCTCTAAAAAGAGGTAATGAGAGTCTGCCACACATGTGGCCTTAAAATCTTCTTTGGAAATAGGTTGTTGGTACAGACAGAGCCGATGACCATTTACAAGTAATGGTGTTTTTGAGTCATCGATTGTGGGGAGCCTTACTATTCCATTGGGGAAAACAATGTCTACTTCATAAGGTCCAAGCCATCTTGTACGTAGTTTCCCTTCAAATTCTTTGAACCGAGAGTCATACAGTAGGGCCCAGTTACCCTTTTGGAATTGCTTATGCTTGATAGTTTTTTCATTCCATTTAGATCTTAGCTGTTGAATCATAGTTGTCTGATGAATGACATCTAGTCTTTTTTTCATCCAATTCATTAAGCTACTGCAACTAGGCTGTCTATGCATCGGTCAAATCAAGGTTGACAACTAAAGCTATCCTTAAGGTTTTGATTTCAAATTCCACAGGAAAAATGACACTTTTTCCATAAACTAATTCATAGGGAGAGAATTGTGTAGTATTTCTCTAGGTAGTTATGTAGGCCCATAATGCTTTAGGGAGTCTGTGAGACCAATCCTTTCTATTTTCTTTCATTATTTTTGTGAGAATGGATTCTATTACTTTATTTGTGCTTTCCATCTTTCCATTGCCTTGGGGGTGGTATGCTGTAGTCATTCTATGTTGAATATGATATTTTTGAAGGGTGGCTTTAAAACCATGAGAAGTGAAAGGAGGTCCTCCGTCTGTAACTAATTCTCTCGGCACTTCAAATCTGATGAAGATGTCTTCAAATAGGAAATCTAGAACTACTTCTTCAGTTGCTCTATGGAGTGCTTTAGTTTCCACCCATTTAGTTATATAATCTGTGCAGAACACTATGTAAACTTTTTGATTGGATGGGAGGTTAATGGGTCCTACAAACTCTAAGTCCCATCTTTCGAATGGTTCAAGTAATATGTGGGGGTTTAATGGCATTTCATCCTTATGACTAGGTTGGCCCATTCTTTGACAGCTATCATAGGACCAGACATATTTCTTTGCATATTTAAAGAGTGAGGGCCAATAATACCCCATCCTAAGAATTTTATGTGTTGTTCTCTTATCAGCAAAATGCCCTCCACAAGGGCCATCATGAAAAGCTTTTAGTAGATCATAAAACTCATCTTCTCTAATGCACCTTCAGATTTCTTGATCAATTCCTGTGTGGAAAATACACTCACTTATCCAGCTATACCAGACACTTTATTGAATGATTCTTCTTTTCTCTCGGTGGGATAGGTGTGGTGGTAACTTCCCTGCAACCAAGTAGTTAGCGATGTCTTCATACCAAGGTGAGTAAGAAGATACTACAAATAGATATTCATTAAGAAATGAATCATCTACTGGGCTATCATCATCAGGTGTTAACCGAGAAAAGAAATCAGCATCTACATTTTATTTTCTTGGTCTATCTACAATTGTAATATGAAATTCTTGCAATAATAGTAACCATCTGGTGACCCTAGAATTTGTGATAGGTTTGTTCATTAGATATTTGATAGATGAGTGATCAGTATGGACAAGAGTAGAGTAGCCAGTGATGTAATGTCGAAATTTATTAAGAGCATAGATAACTGCTAAAAATTCCTTTTCGGTAACTGTATAGTTAAGTTCAACAATAGTCATATTCTTGATAATGAAATAAATAGCATAAGGAAGATGATTTTATTCTTGTCCGAAAAAAAATCCTATTGCATTATCTGAAGCATCAGAGGATATATGAAAGGGAAGTGTCCAATCAGGTCCTCTTAGAATAGGGGTTGTAGATAATTGATGTTTAAGTGTATTAAATGCCTTCTGGAAAGAATTAGTCCATTTGAATTCAGCATTTTTCATCAGTAACACAAACAGGGGAGAAGCTATTTTGGAATTTTTTTTGATAAATCTTCTTTAGTATCCAACATGTCCTAGAAAACTTCTTACCTCTGTTTGGGTTTTGGGAGTAGGAATATCTTTAATGACTTGTATCTTGGATGGATCCACCTGAATTCCTTGAGATGAGATAAAATGTCCAAGCACTATTCCTTCACTCATCATCATATGACATTTTTCTGTACTTAAGGAGAGGTGGGCTTGTATACATCGTTTAAGTACTTTCTCAAGGTTTTGTAGTGCTTCCTGAAAATTAACACCATAAAGGGTAAAATCATCCATAAAAATTTCCATAGAGTCATTAAGCATATCAGAAAATATTCCTATAACTACTCTTTGGAAGGTTGTTGGTGCATTACATAGTCCAAATGGGATGACTCTATAATAAAAGGTTCCCCAAGGACTAGTAAAAGTGGTTTTATCTTGATCTTGGGGTGCAATTTTGATCTGGTTATACCCACTGAAACCATCTAAAAAGGGGAAATTTTTTTTCCCTGACAAATTGTCTAAAACCTGATCAATGAATGGTAATGGGAAGTGATCTTTTTGAGTGGCTTTATTTAAATCTCTATAATCTACACATACTCTCAATTTCCCATTTTTCTTAGGAACTATTACCAACAGGGAAACCCATTCACTGTCTAATATAAGATATATAAACCCTGCATTGAACAATTTTTGAAGTTCTTCTTTAAGGATTTCTCATAAATTAGGGTTCATTCGTCGTTGGGGTTGGCAGATCGGTCGACAATATTCCTTGATATATATACGATGAGTACATAATTCGGGAGAGATTCTTGTAAATTCTAACCTTGTACAATATCTATTGCAAACTGATATTCAGAAAAGAACAAAAAAGATACAATGGCAAATACAAACATTACACATAGATTTTTCACCTGGAAACCCAAACCGGGAAAACCAACATATATTATATTGATACACATTGTTTTACACTGTTTACAATACAATATACATATAGGAGCCAGCGACATCCAAAAACCTAACCCAATGACCTGGATTAGTCCAAAACCCTAATTCCTTAACCGGAAATAGAAAACCATCGGCAAAAAACCATGTGCCGAAAAACCACCTAATAT
>ML781739.1:449526-459580 GCA_009831015.1 Picea engelmannii
AGACTATGCATGCATGCTACTGATCTATTCTAAGGTTAGAGATAAAAACACAAATCAAATAACATAGATAAGACTCATGTATTCGGGACGAGAAAAGTATCTTTTTTATTAACTTCAATATGAACCAACTTACAATGATTTCTAAGGCCGGTCACCGTTCCACGATCCTGATCCTGGGCTCTTCCTCTTCTTTTTGTCCTTCAACTTCTGTTGCATGAATTTCTCCTAAAGCTTGAGGCAAGGCTAAAGGGTTGGGACAAAACTGGCTTGGCAATTTGGCAGAGTTTCTTTGCTATGATTTTCCTCTTCTAAATAGTACCCCTACCCCTCCTTTTATAGGCTAGAAGGAGCTAGGGTTCTTGGAGAACTCTCGACCATGCATGGCTCGGAGTTCCAGTTAACTGACAAAAAGCCTCGTGTCCCAGCGGAAACGTTCCTGATTTTTTGCTTTGTTAGGTACCCGCGGGCTGTTTTGGGTTAGCCCGCGGATGCCCGCGCCCAGTGAGAATTTAGGGCGCGGGTTACTTGTTTTAAGTGGTTTTTTGAGGAATTGCTCAGCATGGCTTTGGCTAGGAAGAGGCATGAGTAGGCCTGATGCCAGGTAAGCAGGAATAGTGCAATTTAGGGTTATAACAAATGGGTCCTACAAAGTCTAAGGCCCATCCTTCGAATTGTTCAAGTACTATGTGGGGGTTTAATGGAATTTCACCCTTATGACTAGGTTGGCCCATTCTTTGGCAGCTATCATAGGCCCGGACATATTTCTTTGCATATTTAAAGAGTGAGGGCCAATAATACCCCATCCTGAGAATTTTATGTGTTGTTCTCTTATCAGCAAAATGCCCTCCACAAGGGCCATCATGACAAGATTTTAGTAGATCATAAACCTCATTTTCTCTAATGCACCTTTGGATTTCTTCATCAAGTCCTGTGTGGAAAAGACACCCACTTAGATAGGTTTTTTCATTAGATATTTGATAGCTGAGTGATCATTATGGACAAGAGTAGAATAGCCAGTGATGTAATGTCAAAATTTATTAATAGCATAGATAACTGCTAAAAATTCAATTTCGGTAACTGTATAGTTAAGTTCAACAGGAGTTGTATTCTTGCTAATGAAATAAATAGCATAAGGAAGACGATTTTCTTCTTGTCCCAAAACAACTCCTATTGCAGTATCTAAAGCATCAGAGGATATATGAAAGGGAAGTGTCCAATCATGTCCTCTTAGAATAGGGGTTGTAGATAACTGATGATTAAGTGAATTAAATGCTTCCTGGCAAGAATTAGTCCATTTGAATTCGGTATTTTTTACAAGGAACACAAACAAGGGAGAAGCTATTTTGGAATTTTTTTTGATAAATCTTTTGTAGTATCCAGTATGTTCTAGAAAACTTCTTACCTCTGTTTGGCTTTTGGGAGTAAGAAGATCTTTAATGACTTGTATCTTGGATGGATCCACCTGAATTCCTTGAGATGAGATAAAATGTCCAAGCACTATTCCTTCACTCATCATCATATGACATTTTTTTGTACCTAAGGAGAGGTGGGCTTGTATACATCGTTTAAGTACTTTCTCAAGGTTTTGTAGTGCTTCCTGAAAAGAAACACCATAAGGGGTAAAATCATCCATAAAAATTTCCATAGAGTCATTAAGCATATTAGAAAAGATTACTATAACTGCTCTTTGGAAGGTTGCTAGTGCATTGCATAGTCCAAATGGGAGGACTCTATAAGCAAAGGTTCCCCAAGGGCTAGTAAAAGTGGTTTTATCTTGATCTTGGGGTGCAATTTCGATTTGGTTATACCCACTGAAACCATCTAAAAAGGGGAAAAAATTCTTCCCTGACAAATTGTCTAACACCTGATCAATGAATGGTAATGGGAAGTGATCTTTTTGAGTGGCTTTATTTAAATCTCTATAATCTACACATACTCTCCATTTCCCATTTTTATTAGGAATTATTACCAACGGGGAAACCCATTCACTGTCTGATATAGGATATATAAACCCTGCATTGAGCGATTTTTGAAGTTCTTCTTTAAGGATTTCTCATAAATTAGGGTTCATTCGTCGTTGGGGTTGGCAGATCAGTCAAAAATCTTCCTTGATATATATACGATAAGTACATAATTCGGGAGAGATTCCTTTCATATCTGTATAGTCCCATGCGAATGCTTCTTTATCTTTAAGAAGTAACTTCATTAATTGTTATGTTTTAGCTTCTGTCAGATTAGGGTTTATGTTCAGTGTTTTGCCAGGTTCAATTTCTACTAGTATGCTTTTAGAAGAGATAGTGGCAGATGTTTGAGGTGGGTTTTCAGAGTTAAGGTTTTCCTGATTATCTGACTCCAAGAGTACAGCTAGATGGTTATGGGTTTCTGGAGTCATAGAGGAGGGTTCACAAATAAAATTATTAATTACTTCATCCTTAGTGCCATCTTTAAGGCTTAAGGCTTGTCAGATAGTCAAGATGGGTTGACTAAGTTGATCATCAAAGTCTACCCATACAGAATTATCATTATTAATCAAGGGTGTAGTGTGAGGGTAGAGGGTAAGCTGTTTGGTTTCGTAACCATTGGAAATTGTCATTGATCCTGATCTACAACCGATAAAAGTGTTTGTTGTGGCTAACCAAGGTCTGCCCCAAATTAGAGGGTGGCCCCCCAACTTTGTTTTAGGTTATAATACCACAAAGTCAGCTGGATAATTCCATGATTCCAATTAGATAATTAGGTCTTCAATGACTCCCTCCAGTTTGATTGTAGAGCAGTCAACTAATTCTAGGATAGTTGGGGTGTCTCTGATTTCATTCTACAGTTGTAACAATTGTGAGGTTTCCAGAGTCATAATATTGATAGAGGCACCTAATTCTACCAAGACTCGAGGGATTATCGTTTTTCCAATTTGTACTGAGACGGTAGGGTGGTCGAGATCACCATATTTAGCTAGGGGAACTTTTCCTGACATTAGTGCGGACAAGTCACCCATGACATGGACTATGAGGGGATCCTTAATTTTTCTACGAGGTTTCTTAACACAAATGTCACGCATAGTCCTGCATAAATTGGTACATCTCGGAGTGCTTGTAATAGAGGAATTTTGACATAAAGATTTTGTAATTCCCCTGGAATATTGAAAGCCGGTGGCTCAGGCGTTTTACTCAAAGCTAAATGCTCAGAAAATGGTTGTTTTTCTATTTCAGCAGTAGTGTTAGAGGATGATTGTACCTCTTCAGGTACATCATGCTATTTTGTTTCCTCTTTATCAGAAGAGGTAACATCAGCTATGATAGGTTCTACTATTCTCCCTGATCGTAAATGAATATCATTGTATTGCGTAGGGAGAAGAGAAAATGTAGGATGGTTATGAATATCAATGCACTGCACAGCTTTATTATTGGGGTTGGTGTTAGGTTGTACAGGTATTTGGGGACTCATTATTTGATTGTTTGGTGGGGTACCTGACGGTAAGAAGAGTGGTTGCAGAAATTGTGATTGAGGTAATTGATTTGGGAAAGGGGGTTGTTGTGCTCTCCAATTTGGATTCCATTGGTTCTGATACAGTTGTTTTTGTTGTGTTGTCCAAGGAGTCCACATTGACCGATCAACAAAGGGTGGGTTAGTTTGTTGCATGGGTGGGTAATTCATTTGATTTAGGTATTGCATTTGATTATAGGTAGGGTAATTCATTTGACTAAAAGAAGGATAGTTATTCCAACGATTAGAAGATGTAAATGACATGTTAGGATTCATACCTTGTCCCTGTGATTGCCATTGCCTTCTATGTGTCAACAGATAGACAGCTTCAGCTTCTTCATCAGTTGGTTGTAATGCTTCCTTGATCCCTGGTAAAGAAGGACATTGTTGAGTTTCATGATCTTTATCACAGATGGTGCAGATTGGCTTTTTGTCCAATGGGCATTCCCTTCGTGGGTGCTTCTCTCTGCATTTAGAACAAAATATGGACAGAGCTACTTCGGCTTCAACTTGCTTCTTTTGAATCTGTAGGGTATCAATTTGTGAGGCAAAAGAGCTTAACATTTCAGTTTTAAAACCTTCAAGTAAATTACCTATTTCGGTTCTTGTTTCTCTGCCATTGACTGATTTTTGAACTCTTGAGAATGTGGCATCCCTGCTATTTGATCTATTCCTTGAAGCTCCTCTAGAACATCTTTTACATAGGTTAACAATTTTATCGTATGATTCTTTAGATGTGTCCCATTTTCCAAGCATATTCAGCATATCTAGATAGTCATCCCTTAATCCTTTTAATAATATTGTTTTAAGAATATCCTTACTTACATTGTGGTGATTGGATCTTTGTAGATTATACTATAGCCTTTCCACAAAGTCCTCCAAATTTTCATCCTCCTTCTATATCATCTTAAATAGTTCTTCCATTTTTTCTCTTGTTCAGCAATAGTCCTTGTATTTATGCAGGAATTTATGTTTCATTTGGTCCCATGTTATGATTACATGGCCTCCAAAACTCATAAACCATCTTAGTGCATTTACTTTCAATGTTGCTGGAAATAGCTTTAATTTTTTAGCATTGGAAACGTAATCATAACTTCTACATAATATGTCAAACTCAAAAAGGAATTCATCAGGATCCTCTGAAGACAAACCTTAAAAGTTAGGTAGTGATGAGAGTGGAATGTTCTTCATGGGGCATACCCCTTTAGGAAGATCACTAATAGGAAATCTTAATGTGGAAAAAGAGTTTTCATCATTTACATCTGTTTCATGACCTGCATGTTCTTCATGATGCAATTCTTCATTGTACTCATCCATGTTTTCTTCTGTTTTCTCCCCTGCTGTGCTTGATCTGTCCTCAATGTTTTCTGTTGGTTTCTTGACTGTCTCAGGACTCCAAACCTCTTTCCCCATTTCAAGGTTCGCTTGAAATGAAGGTTGGGATTTTGGTTTCTGAGGGTTTAGTAGTTGAGAAGCAGATTCAGACTTTGATATAATCTCATCAATATAAGTCTTTCTTCCTCCTCTTCCTCTGCCCCTGCCACCATTAGGGTTAGTGTCTTTGGGGTCTCTACGTCCTCTCATGCAATATTTGTATCTAAAAAATCATAATTTCTTTTGAAAACTATAATTACCTTCTCCGGCAATGGCAACAAGGTGTTGGTCACTATAATTGCTTATTTAATTAAACAATCAAGTGCTACATAAATTGTCAACCCAGGGAAGTCTGTTTATTTCAAAGGTAATCACGCACTGTATATGCTCAATCTTAAAAGAAATCTAGAGTTGTGGTAAAGAATACATTAATCACACCTTGCCTTGAATAAACTGAAGTTCTAACTTGAATTACAGGAAAGCAACCTACCTATTGCAGAATTCAAAGTTAAAGAAATGATTATCCAAAGAATCTTGGATTACATTAAGAAATAACAACCTAGGAAAGAAATCCTTCAAACCACTGCAAAAGGAAAGACCAACTATCTTGTAACAGAGAACATGACCCTATTCCCCAAGCAGGAATGTTCAACACATGTTTCTGATCATCATACTTTCATGAACTCATTGCTAATTGAAATGATTGACACACACTGAAGACTAACTATCTCCTAACAGAGAACATGGCCCTATTCCCCAAGAAGGAATCTTCAACACGTGTTCCTGATTATCACGCTTTCATAAATTCACCAAACAGGATTTGCTAACTAAAATGATTATCAGTTACCCAAGCATGGATTATATGAAAGCAATGTTACAACCAGTAAAGTAGAGTTTCAACAAGACAGAGTTTAGTAAAGTATTGTTTCAACAAAAAAGAATTCAGTAAAGTAGTGTTTCAACATAACAAAATTTAATCAAGGCATGGACAGAAATAACACTAACGCACTACAAAACTAATGGGTGAATCTTGTGAAGAAGTTGGGCCCTCCCTTCTCACAAGATTCCCCTAAAATGAAAGGAACTAGAGAGAAATTCTCAGAACAATCTTTTATTCATCTGTCAACTTTGTCACATTACAATCTAAAGTAAAACATGTACTTCTCTGTAAATCCTTTCTTAGTTAAGAAGAAGGTCCTCTCTAATGATGATTTCCTCTTATTTAAAGAGGAGAATCTTCTTGATACAATTATATCATCAAATTACATGTGCATATCTGAATCTTATTCTTAGTTAGATCAAATATCTATACTGGAATAAGATATCCTGGTCTCCCGTAACAAAATGCTATTACAATAGTTGAAAAGGTGTTGAGTGAGGTGTTGCTGTTGCAGCTGGAGTAACGTATTCTATATTAAACTTCTTTACTATTGTATGTTGTTTCAGCATCGCAAATCATAGGCTGTTTCAGCAACGAAATTTGCATTTTGACTGTTTCAACAACGTGGTCTCACGCGGCAGCGGTGGTTAATTCTGGCTCAAGGTGCGGCTGTTGTGGTCAGTGTAACAACTTTGTGTTGTTGTTTCGACATTGTAGACCATGTAGAGTGTACCAAATTTTGTGTGAGTTGTTGTTTCAGCATCATAGACCACGGAGAGTGTAGCAGCTTCTTCTGTGTGAGTTGTTGTTTCAGCATCGTAGACCATAGACTGTTTCAGCCACAGGGTTTGCGAGCTTTGACTGTTTCAGCAACAAGCCTTAATGCTAATCTGCAGTTCAAATTGTTTCAACACTTATATGTTTTTGATCAATGGTTAAGTACGAGAGTAATGTAAAATTATATTGAAAATAGATTAAACATATAGTAAAGAGAAGAGACGTCATATACCTTTGGAGAGATAGGGTAAGGTGATAATATAAGTTTAAATGTGAGTGAAAAAAGGGTGTAATGGTAGCAAAAGGTGTGAGCAGAAAGGTACATTGTAGGGTCCTAACATCCCCCCCAACTTAAAATGTTGCATGTCCTTAGGCAACTTTAATCTGAATCAGAATCTGGATACTGACTCTGAGCATGCAAGTTACTTAAGCAGTAGTTGTGGAAAGTGTTGTCTGTTGGAGCTCTGAATCCTTGAACGTGTTGTAGCCTTTGCCAAGCTATTGTTTCTGCCTTATTGGGACACTTATAATGAACTTGATATTTCTCTGCTGGCATCCACAGGATAGGCAAATGAAACTGATAACCTATCTAGATTTCAGCACCTTGTTGAACATACTTTATGTAGCTAGGTACCCTAGAGATTGCTATCTCAAGATTAGTGGGGCTGAAGGGATTGTGTTCCTATCTTTTTTTAGTAGATTGTTGCCAAAACATCTTATTTTCTTGTAGGAAAGCAATCTTTGTGGATTTAATGAACTGTTGACAATCCTGAAGCACTGTTGTCTGTAGTTGTTGAATGTGTTGAGTCATCCCTGGTTTCTTAAAAAACTAATAATACTCTGTAACAAAGGTGGCAACATTTTGTAGTTTTGGCCGTATCCATAGAAGGCGATTATCCTCATTGTGCTTGGCAGCTAGGAAGTAATCCTACCATATAATCTGATTGTTAAGGAATGAGGTGAGTGCCCTAATCTGGATGTCACCGACAAGAGGGTTAAGGTTAAGCTGTCGGTTCTTAGGGATGGCCTCATTATGAAAATATACCTCACAGAGGAGGTGTTGATCCATAGCATAGGCTTCTGCAAAGGTTTTAACAAAATCTGCTGAATTTAATACTACACGAGGTCTACCCTCTTTGATTGATTTGATCTGAAACCATGTAAGTCATCCCTGCATCAGGTCTTCCTTCTTTGATTTGATTTGATCTTCCTTTTAGCTCTTTATTTTGTTTCTTATAGGCATGAGATTCCTAGTGTGTTTTCTCCAAAGATTCCCAGTTTGAATAGATATGGTTTATCCAGATTTGTCTATGTTCCTGCAGGCTTTTGGCCTATGTAGTAGCAGACTCTTTTTTCCATTTGTCTATTATTGTCTGGTCATCCCATGGATGAGTTTGTGCTTCAGCGTTGCAAGTAGTAGGCTGAGGTAGGGTCTGAGTGGCTTGTTCCACAAAGGTATGGGTATTAGTCTGTCTAGGAGGGGCAGATTCATCAATAGGAAATTTTTGTATAGCTTTATTAACAAAAATAGGGGCTTCATATTTGACAATTTTTTTAGGCCAGGGTTCAGTCTTATTTTTGGAAGGTCCTGCTGGTTCTTGTGTAACAGCAAGGTGTTCTTATTTGAATGCAAAATTCGAAGGTGCAGGGGGAGCTACTGGCATTGGAATTTGAATTACTTTGTATCCTGCTTGATAGTAGATGCCCCTACATTAACTGCACATATATTCTCTACATGGATTCTCTGTTGTAGTTCCCTCTGACATGGTTGCTATACGAGCTAGGGTGTACAATTTAAGTTCCTTCTCATAGTCTTCCTTTGCCATGGCTAGCTCTTTCTTGTAGGCTTTCAGTTCAAACCTTGGGAACTCATTTTCTTGTAGGACATAGGCCATTGTTGGTTCTGGTTGAGGGGTGACTGGTTCTTGTGTAGCAGTCACAGTCGCACTAGCTGGTTCTTTTGGAGAAACTACAAGATCGACAATTGATTCTTGTGTTCCAGCTTCTTGATGTAAATAAATTAATGTTGTAACACACTGGGCCTCTGATTCCTGTGTCTCGGTAACAATATCAGTAGTTGGTTCTTGTGTTTCAGCTGTAGTTGGTTCTTGTGTGACAACTATAGTTGGTTCTTGTGTTTCAGCTACTGAATGAGTAGTTGGTTCTTGTGTTTCAGCTACTAAATGGGTAGTTGGTTCTTGTGTTTCAGCTACTGGATGAGTAGCTGGTTCTTGTGTTTCAGCTACTGGATGAGTAGTTGGTTCTTGTGTTTCAGCTACTAAATTTGAAACAGATGATGTCGCAACATACTGGGCCTCTGGGTCTTGTGTTTCAGTGCCCGTGGGTGAAAAAGATTCTGGAATTTGGGAGGTTGAAGATACATGAGTTTTTAACTGGATGGGTTGGGGATTTAGGGCAGTGGCAGTAGTGGTTTCCCTTGTTGAGGCCCTTGCTCATTTTCTTTGTAAAAAGGGTAGAAAGAAAGGAATTTTCTTTCGTTTGTGTGGGGGATTTTCCTCAATGATGGGATAGGGAGAATTTTCTGTCTTAGAATCATCACTAAGCATATGAACAACAGGAGTGGATGATTCTAGTAAAATGTGGGCCAGGCTTGGTATGGTAGGGGAGTTAATTGGATTGATTGGGTCTGTAGGTGGACTATTAGGTAGTTCCAGAGGGTCTGGAGGGTTTTGTGGTTGTTGTTCCTGAAGATTTTTAGGAATTTCAATAGCTTCTTGGGGGTCTATGAGTGGGTTGTTTAGTGGAGGGTTTTGTTGGGAAACACACTTTTGGATAAGAAGTTGAGTGAGACGATGATGGGTGAGGGAAAGGGCGGGATTTTTAGCCTTTTTGCAGTAGTTCAACATATTTTTAAGACATCCGAGTAGATAATAAGGGATGTTTATCAATCTGGCATGTTGTAAATGAGACAACAAGACAAAATCATACTGGTAGTCTACCTGGTATCAGCCTTCAAAGGTAAGGTAGTGCTTGACAAACTTTGCGACTTTCGGCCATGGAGGCGACAATGAGCTAATTCGGACACCCCGACCTTTAGGTTCAATTTGTTCCCCTGGCAAGAAGAAATCCTGCTGGGCATTAAGAATGATATGTTTGCGGCCGAACCAGCAAATTCCATTGGTAGGGAGACCTGAAACCTGCGCTATATCCTCCTCTGTAACTAGAATCTGAACCCCTTGAACAATGGAATGATCTTCCTGAAGATTTTGAGCGAATTGAAGAAACTGTTGTTGCTCAAATCCTTGGAGCCTCTGAAAATAACCAAGCCATCCTGCCTATAGAAAAATTTGATGAACTTCTGGATATAGTTCTAACAGGGTTGTCGTGGTGGGTTTGTACCGTATAATAGGGCCTCCCATAACTAACTGCTCAGTAAAATGCACCGACAGAGAGTCGAGTAACTGCTTCTGTTCAGAGTGATTTTTTCGGGTGAAGGCATGCAAATGGTAGTGAAACAAATAAAAGGATGGTGAAGAAAAAGAATGATGATGTTGATTCATGTGAAATGATGGTATAGGATTT
>ML781739.1:459622-483381 GCA_009831015.1 Picea engelmannii
TTTACATGAGTGGTAATTATGAGTTGGGATCTTCTCATTAGTTATAGTTCAATTGTGTTTACATATAAAATTTACATACCTCATCATTACCTTTTGATTCGTACTTCAAATAAAATATAGTGCCTATCCATAATACTTCTGCAATAGCCGTAGCAGAGACTTTTGATTTGTCTGAGAGAGAAAAATCTTATTGACAGAGAATGCTGAAAAGTTGGTGTTTCAGCAACAGGGAAGGAATAAAGAAATGTTTGTTGAAGGGTGATGTTGCAAAATGCTGCTGAGAAAGTGGTGTTTCAGCAGTGGCGACATGTTGTTGAGTAATGGTGTTTCGGCAATGGAAAATGTGAAGAATTGCGGAACAGTGGTGTTTCGGCAATGGGGAAATGTGAAGGATTGTTGAATAATGGTGTTTCAGCAATGTGAAAATGTGAAAAATTGCTTAACAATGGTGTTTCAGCAATAGGAAAATGTGGAAAGTTGCGGAGCAGGGGTGTTTCAACAATGGGAAAATGTAGAAAATTGTTGAATAATGGTGTTTCAGCAATGGGGAAAATGTAGAAAATTGTTGAACAATGGTGTTTCAACAATGGGGAAATGTAGAAAATTGTTGAACAGTGGTGTTTCAACAATGGGGAAAATGTAGAAAATTGTTGCACAGTGGTGTTTCAGGAATGGGGAAATGTAGAAAATTGTTGAACAGTGGTGTTTCAGCAATGGGAAAGCTTGGCTCTTCTTGGAGTAAGATCGTCCTTTCTTGGTAGGCCTTGTCTTTGATCAAGAATCTGCAAAAATTAATTGTAACATGCTATTTCCTGACAGGGATTATTAGTAAACGAAATCTAATCTAATACTAAAGAAATTAAATTAAAAAGAATTAATTGGAATGAGAGGTAGGAGGCCCCTCTAAAAAGAGGTAATGAGACTCTGCCACACATGTGGCCTTAAAATCTTCTTTGGAAATAGGGCACTAGTACAGACGGAGCCGATGACCATTTACAAGTAACGGTGTTTTAGAGTCATCGATTGTGAGGAGCCCTACTATTCCATTGGGGAAAACAATGTCTACTTCGTAAGGTCCAATCCATCTTGTACATAGTTTCCCTTGAAATTCTTTGAACCGAGAGTCATACAGTAGGGCCCAGTTACCTTTTTGGAATTGCTTATGATTGATAGTTTTTTCATGCCATTTTGATCTTTGTTGTTGAATCATAGTTGTCTGATGAATGGCATCTAGTCTTTTTTTCATCCAATTCATTAAGATGCTACAACCTGGCTATCTGTGCATCGTTCAAATCAAGGTTGACAGCTAAAGTAGTCCTTAAGGTTTTGATTTCAAATTCCATAGGAAATACGACACTTTTTCCATAAACTAATTCATAGAGAGAGAATCCTGTAGTATTTCTCCAGGTAGTTCTGTAGGCCCATAATGCTTCAGGGAGTCTGTGAGACCAATCCTTTCTGTTTTCTTTCACTGTTTTTGTGAAAATGGCTTCTATTACTTTATTTGTTCTTTCCGCCTATCCATTGGCTTGGGGGTGGTATGTTGTAGTCATTCTATGCTAAATATGATATTTTTGAAGGGTGGCTTTAAAACCATGAGAAGTGAAAGGAGGTCCTCTGTCTCTAACTAATTCCCTCGGCACTCCAAATATGATGAAAATGTCTTCAAATAGGAAATCTAGAACTGCTTCTTCAGTTTCTCTATAGAGTGCTTTAGCTTCCACCCATTTAGTCATATAATATGTGCAGACCACTATGTAAACTTTTTGATTGGATGGGGGGTTAATGGGTCCTATAAATTCTAAGGCCCATCTTTCGAATGGTTCAAGTACTATCTGGGGGTTTAATGGAATTTCATCCTTGTGATTAGGTTGGCCCATTCTTTGACAGCTATCACAGGGCCAGACATATTTCTTTGCATATTTAAAGAGTGAGGGCCAATAATACCCCATCCTGATAAATTTATGTGTTGTTCTCTTATCAACAAAATGCCCTCCACAAGGGCCATCATGACAAGCTTTTAGTAGATCATAAACCTCATATTCTCTAATGGACCTTCGGATTTCTTGATCAAATCCTGTGTGGAAAAGACACCCACTTATCTAGCTATACCGAGCACTTTATTGAATGATTCTTCTTTTCTCCCGGTGGGATAGGTGTGGTGGTAACTTCCCTGCAACCAAGTAGTTAGCGATGTCTGCATACCAATGTGAGTAAGTAGATACTGCAAATAGATATTAATCAGGAAAGGAATCATCTATTTGGCTATCATCATCAGGTGTTAACCGAGAAAGGAAATCAACAACTACATTTTCTTTTCCTGGTCTATCTACAATTGTAATATCAAATTCTTGCAATAATAGTAACCATCTGGTGACTTGAGCATTTGTGATAGGTTTGTTCATTAGATATTTGATAGTTGAATGATCATTATGGACAAGAGTAGAGTAGCCAGTGATGTAATGTTGAAATTTATTAATAGCATAGATAACTACTAAAAAATCCTTTTCGGTAACTGTATAGTTAAGTTCAGCAGGAGTCATATTCTTGCTAATGAAATAAATAGCATAATGAAGATGATTTTCTTCTTGTCCCAAAACAACTTCTATTGCAGTATCTGAAGCATCAGAGGATATATGAAAGGGGAGTGTCCAATCAGGTCCTCTTAGAATAGGGGTTGTAGATAACTGATGTTTAGGTGTATTAAATGCTTCCTGGCAAGAATTAGTCCATTTGAATTCGGCATTTTTCATTAGTAACACAAACAGGGGAGAAGCTATTTTGGAATTTTTTTTTATAAATCTTTTGTAGTATCCAGGATGTCCTAGAAAACTTCTTACCTCTGTTAGGGTTTTGGGAGTAGGAAGATCTTTAATGACTTGTATCTTGGATGGATCCACCTGATTTCCTTGAGATGAGATAAAATGTCCAATCACTATTCCTTCACTCATCATCATATGATATTTTTATGTACTTAAGGAGAGGTGGGATTGTATACATTGTTTAAGTACTTTCTCAGGCATTTTAGTCAAAGCTAAACGCTCAGGAAATGGTGGTTTTGTTGTTTCAGCATCAGTGTTAGAGGATGATTGTACCTCTTCAGGTACATCATGCTCTTTTATTTCCTCTTTATCAGAAGAGGTAACATCAGCTATGATAAGTTCTACTATTCTCCCTGATCATAAATGAATATCGTTGCATTGCGTAGGGAGAAGAGAAAATGTAGGCTGGTTATGAATATCAATGCACTACAAAGCTTTATTATTGGGGTTGGGGTTAGGTTGTACAGGTAGTTGGGACCTCATTATTTGATTTTTTGGTGGGGTACCTGACGGTGAGGAGAGTGGTTGCAGAAATTGTGATTGAGGTAATTGATTTGGGAAGGGGGGTTGTTGTGCTCTCCAATTTGGATTCCATTGGTTCTGATACAACTATTGTTTTTGTGGAGGCCAAGGAGTCCACATTGATGGATCAACAAAGGGTGGGTTAGTTTGTTGCATGGGTGGGTAATTCATTTGATTTAGGTATTGCATTTGATTATAGGGAGGGTAATTCATTTGATTAAAATAAGGATAGTTATTCCAATGAATAGAATATGTAAATGGCATGTTAGGATTCATACCTTGTCCCCGTGTTTTCCATTGCCTTCTCTGTGTCTACAGATAGACATCTTCAGCTTCTTCATTAGTTGGTTGTAATGCTGCCTTGATCCATGGTAAAGAAGGACATTGTTGAGTTTCATGATCTTTATCACAGATGGTGCAGATTGGCTTTCTGTCCAATGGGCATTCCCTTCGTGGGTGCTTGTCTCTACATTTAGAACAAAAGATGGACAGAGCTACTTTTTCTTCGGCTTGTTTCTTTTGAATTTGTAGGGTATCAATTTGTGAGGAAAAAGAGCTTAACATTTTAGTTTTAAATCCTTCAAGTAAATTACCTATTTCGGCTCTTGTTGCTCCACCACTGGATGATTTTTGAACTCTTGAGAATGTGGTATCCATGCTATTTGATCTATTCCTTGAAGCTCCTCTAGAACATCTTTTACATAGGTTAACAATTTCATCGTATGATTCTTTAGATATGTCTCCTTTTCCAAGCATATTCAACATATCTAGACAGTCATCCCTTACTCCTTTTAATAATATTGTTTTAAGAATATCCTTACTTACATCATGGTGATTGGATCTTTGTAGATTATACTGTATCCTTTCTACAAAGTCCTCCAGATTTTCATCCTCCTTCTGTATAATCTTAAATACTTCTTCCCTTTTTTCTCTTGTTCAGAAATAGTCCTGGTATTTATGCAGGAATTTCTATTTCATTTGGTCCCATGTTGTGATTACATGGCCTCCAAGACTCATAAACCATCTTAGTGCATTTCCTTTCAATGTTGCTAGAAATAACTTTAATTTTTTAGCATTGGAAACGTAATCATAACTTCTACATAATATGTCAAACTCAAAAAGAAATTCATCAGGATCCTCTGAAGACAAACCATGAAAGTTAGGCAGTGGTGAGAGTGGAATGTTCTTCATGGGGGATACCCCTCTAGGAAGATCATTAATAGGAAATCCTAATGTGGAAAAAAAGTTTTGATCATTTACCTCTCTTTCATGACCTGCCTGTTCTTCATGATGCAATTCTTCATTGTACTCATCCATGTTTTCTTCTGTTTGCTCCCCTATTGTCCTTGCTCAGTCCTCAATGTTTCCTGTTGGTTTCTCGACTGTCTCAGGAATCCAAACCTCTTTCCCCATTTCAAAGTTTGCTTGAAATGAAGGTTGGGATTTTGGTTTCTGAGGGTTTGGTCGTTGAGCAGGAGATTCATACTTTGATATAATCTCGTCAATATAAGTCTTTCTTCCTCCTCTTCCTCTGCCCCTGCCACCTGTAGGGTCAGTGTCTTCGGGGTCTCCGCGTCCTCTCATGCAATATTTGTATCTAAAAAATCATAAGTGCTTTTGAAATCTATAATTACCTTCCCCGACAATGACGCCAAAATGTTGGTCACTATAATTGCTTATTTAATTAAACAATCAAGTGCTACATAAATTGTCAACCCAGGGAAGTTTGTTTATTTCAAAGGTAATCACGCACTATATATGCTCAATCTCAAAATAAATATAGAGTTGTAGTAAAGAATACATTAATCACACCTTTCCTTGAATAAACTGAAGTTCCCTACCTATTGCAGAGTTCAAAGTTAAAGAAATGATTATCCAAAGAATCCTAGATTACATTAAGAAATAACAACCTAGGAAAGAAATCCTTCAAACCACTGCAAAAGGAAAGATCAACTATCTTGTAACAGAGAACATGACCCTATTCCCCAAGCAGGAATCTTCAACACCTATTTCCGATCATCATACTTTCATGAACTCATTGCTAATTGAAATGATTGACACACACTGAAGACTAACTATCTCCTAATAGAGAACAGGACCCTATTCCCCAAGAAGGAATCTTCAACACCTATCCTGACTATCACGCTTTCATAAATTCACCAAAAAAGATTTGCTAACTAAAATGATTACCAGTTACCCAACCATGAATTATATGGAAGAAATGTAACAACCAATAAAACAAAGTTTCAACAAGACAAAGTTCAGTAAAGTAGTGTTTCAGAAAAACAAAATTCAGTAAAGTAGTGTTTCAACATAATAGAATTTAATCAAGGCATGAACATAAATAACACTAACACACTACAAAGCTAATGGGTGAATCTTGTGAAGAAGGTGGGCCCTCCCTTCTCACAAGATTCCCATGAAATGAAAGGAACTAGAGAGAAATGCTCAGAATAATCTTTTATTCATCTGTCAATTGTGTCACATTACAATCTAAAGTAAAACACATCCTTCTCTGTAAATCCTTTCTTAGTTAAGAAGAAGGTCCTCTCTAATGATGATTTCCTCTTATTTAAAGAGGAGAATCTTCTCGATACAATTTGATCATCAAATTACATGTGCATATCTGAATCCTATTCTTAGTCATATCAAATCTCTATACTCGAATAAGATATCCTGGTCTCTCGTAACGGAATGCTATTACAATAGTTGAAAAGGTGTTGAGTGAGGTGTTGTTGTTGTGGATGGAGTAACAACTTCTATATTAATCTTCTTTACTATTGTATGTTGTTTTAGCATCGCAAATCGCGAAATGTTTCAGCAACGAGATTTGTGTTCTAACTGTTTCAGCAATGTGGTCTCACACGACGGCGGTGGTTAATTCTGGCTCAAGGTGCGGTTGTTGTGGTCAGTGTAATAGCTTTGTGTTGTTGTTTCAGCATTGTAGACCACAGAGAGTGCAACAGATTTTGTGTGAGTTGTTTTTTTAACATCGTAGACCACATAGAGTGTAGCAGCTTATTCCATGTGAGTTGTTGTTTCAGCATCATAGACCACGTACTGTTTCGGCCACAGGGTTTGCGTGCTTTGACTGTTTCAGCAACAAGCCTCAATGCTAATCTGCAGTTTGAACTGTTTCAGCACTTATATGTTTCTAATCAATGGTTAAGTACGAGAGTAATGTAAAATTATATGCAAAATAGATTAAACATATAGTAAAGAGAAGAGACGTCGTATACCTTTGGAGAGATAGGGTAAGGTGATAATATAATTTTAAATGTGAGTGGAAAAAGGGTGTAATGGTAGAAAAAGGTGTGAGCAGAAAGGTACATTGTAGGGTCTTAACACAAGGTAGGCAATCTACTTGCCCGATTCACCCCCTAGCCTAACCATGAATCCATGAGGGCGAAATTGAAATCTCCTCTCCAACAATGTCCTTCAATTCCAGTAGAATACTCTTGCATCACACTAACACAGTAGTGCTCATAACAGCAAGAAAAAAAATCAATAGTCTCCTTGCCCAACATACTTGGTAGCATCCTGCCTCCTCACATATGTTATTTATCAATTTGCCTAGCTCTTTTCCCCTCCCTTGGCAATTTTCGCATCTTTTGAAATCCCTGTTTTTTAGGGTCTTCCAATGGTCAAATCACTGATTTTCCACTTGTAACAATCAACCCAGAGGTAGTTCCAACATGTTCCCCACTCATGGAGTCATGGTTAGCTAAATTTAACATGGTTGTTCCATTTGTCCTCCTGCAAATCAATATAAAATATTATGTTTTCATAAAAGTTTCATAGTCAAATAGTTAGTTGGGTAAAATCAGGTCTCTGCCCAACAGTCATAATAATTAATTACAATTATCAAATTCAAAATTTGGAATTTCCATAAATGGCAAAATTTTTCCAAATTCGAATTTACTAAAAACGGAATGAATTTTCAGCAAAATTAAATTTCAAATATATTTTATTTTTTTGGGACGTCACATCCTTTCCTCCTTTAGTAAAACACTATCCTCAGTGTTCGTTCCTTTCCTAGAATAGGATTGGATGAGATTTCCACAAATCTCCCTCCAACTCCCAAGTGGCCTCCTCAAGACTAAACTTCTTCGAATGCACCTTTACCTGAGCGACGACTCTATTCTGAAGTGCTATTTATCTCCGGTCCAGAATGCACAGGGGTTCCACCTGGAACTCGCCTTTGGGTTCCACCTGCACCAAGTTCCAATCAATCATATGATTAGGGTCATGAATATACTTTTTCAACAAAGAAATATGAAATACATTATGAATTCTCAGATTAGCTGGGAGTGCAAGTTGATAAGCTATGGGTCCAATTTGAGCTAGTATCTCGAAGGGTCCACAAAACCTGGGTGCCAACTTGGCATAGTTCCCTAACTTCAACAAGCTTCTTCGGGCTTTGACCTTCAAATAAACATGGTCTCCCACTTGAAATTCCAAGTGTCCTTTTTCTGATCTGCATAGCTCTTTTGTCTATCCTGTGAGTCTTTCAAATTATGTTGTACCTTCCTTACTGTGTTTTCCATTTCTTGGAGCATCTCTAGTCCCACCATGATTCTGTCAGCTAGGTTATCCTAGCTAATTGGAGTTGTACATTTTCTGTCATACAATATTTCGAAAGGGCTCAATTTAGCCGAAGTTTGGTATCCATTGTTATATGCAAATTCTACCAAGTGTAGATAGTCTTCCCACTTGTTTGGTTTTGTTCTTACGTAGATGTGGAGCATATCCTCCACAATTTGGTTTGTCCTTTCGGTATGTCCATCCATTTGTGGATGATAACTCGTACTAAAATTCAAGTTAGTATTTAGCCTTACAAACAATTCCTTCCAAAAGGCGGATGTGAATTTTACGTCTCTATCTGAAATCACCATTTTAGGAATACCATGTTGTCTAAAAATTTCTTTCATGAATATTTCAGTAATGTTTATATCTTTAAAAGAAGACTTTACAGGAATAAAGTGTGCAGACTTACTGAGTTTATTGATCACAACCATAATAGAATCATTATGTTTCTAAGTTTTAGGCAAAGCTGTGATAAAATCTAGCGATATGATCTCCAACTTCCATTATGGTACTACTAATGGTTGTAATAGGTCGGCTGGATGTTTGTGTTTGGCCTTAACCTGCTGACAATCTTGGCACCTAGCCAAGTATTATATTTTTTCACCCTTCATATTAGGCCAATAAAATAGTTTTCTAAGTGTTGTTATCATTTTCTGGTAACCTGGATGGCCGAAATACAGTTTCTTATGCACTTCATCCAAGATTGTTAATTTTAACTCTGCAGAATCTGGTAAGTAAAGCCTACTTTTAAATCATAGTAGTCCCTTCTTGTCGATACTTAGATCCCATTTATCTGAGTTTGCGGTATTGTTCTTTAATTCCTCCATTACCTTAGTGTAATTTCCATCGTTAATACCTACTATCCTTATTCTTTGTTCTAGATCACTTTCGTCCCTGCTGATATTTATCTCAAATAACCCATGGACTCTTCTACTTAAATCATATACTACTTTATTTTCCTTACCCTTGATATGTATGACCTCGAAGTCGAATTTGCTCAAGAACAATAGCCACCTTGCTTGTCTTGCATTAAGATCTGGTTGGTTAAACAGATATTTCACCCCACTGTTATATGTTAATAGTAGGAATTTTCTGCCCATTATGTAGTGTCACCACATTTTTAAGGCGTGTATTATTGCTACTAATTCTAAGTCATGAGTGACATAATTTTTCTCGTGTTCCTTTAATTTCCGAGACTCATAACAAATAACATGTCCTTCCTAAGTTAGGACACCACCTAGCCCTTCTTTACCTGCATCCACACATACGGTGAACTCTTTATCAGGGTCTGTTACCTTCAGTATGGGTGCAGTTGTAAATAATCCCTTCAATTTGTTAAAACTGTCTTGGCACTTCTCTGACCAGTTGAACTTGGTTCCTTTCTTTTGTAAAGATGTGATATGGTAGGCTATCCTGGAAAACCCTTCTATAAACCTGCGGTAATATCCGGTGATTCCCATGAACGACCGTATATCTGCCACATCCTTAGGCACCAGCCATTCCATAATGTATTTTGTCTGTTGCGGGTCTACGACAATGCCTTATGTTGAAATTACATGTCCTAGATATTGTATTTCCTTTTGATAGAAGTCACACTTGTCAAATTTGGCGTACAATTTGTGTTTCCTCAAAGTTTGCAAAACTATTGTTAAGTGTTCATCATGTTCCTCTTCCATTTTTTAATAGACCAGAATATCATCGATAAATACTACCACGAACTTGTCTAAGTACTGACTGAAAATACTATTCATCAGACACATAAATGTGGTTGTTGCGTTAGTGAGTCCAAAAGGTATGGCTATGAATTCGTAGTGTCCATGTCTTGTTTGAAAAGTTGTTTTTCTTATGTCCTCGTCTTTTATCCTAACTTGATGATAACCAGATCGTAAATCCAACTTTGAAAAGATCTTGGCCCCACATACTTGAGCGAAAGATCATTTATTCTTGGTAAGGGGTATTTGTTCTTAATATTCATTTTTTTCAGTTGTCTATAATCGATACATAGTATTAGAGTACCGTCTTTCCTTTTCATAAAGAGGACTTGTGCCCCCCATGGTGAGACACTTAGTCTGCTATACTCTTTGTCCAACAATTCCTGTAACTGTATTTTTAATTCTGTCAGTTCTGGTAGACTCATTCGGTAAGGTGCTTTTGAGATAGGGGCTGAACTTGGTAGTAGGTCTATGGAGAAGTCTATTTCCCTTCTAGGAGGTAATTCTAGTATCTCATCCACAAACATGTCTCTAAAATCACGTAGGACAACAAAGTCTTCTAATTTTGGTTTATCTTCTTTTTCTAGTATATTCGTCACTTGGATGGCATAAAATTGACATCCCTTTCTCATACATTTCTTGAGTTGCATTGTTGAAACTTGTCTGACTAATACCAGTTTTGGTATACCTTGGGTTTTTCTAACAATGCCAACATCGTCCTTATAGCTAAGTCTCTTTGTATAGCAATCAAGTATTGCTTTGTGTTGTTCCAACCAATCCATCCCGATAATCATATCGTAAGATCCTAGTGGTAGGATGTTTAGATTGGTCCTTATATTTTGACCATCTAAGATGAACTCAAAATCCAAAACAAAGTCAACTACTTTCCTTTTAGTACCAGTCACTAATTGTACAATCCATGTGTTTGCATCCTTTTCATCGACTTGGTGAGCAAATCGAGGGTGCTTACATTCCCAGTTGGGTCTTGCTGAGCATGACAGATGTAGAGCAAAGAGTTAGAGAAAGAAAAACAAAACTATAAGCAAGAATTAAATTAATACAAACTAAAATCATGAGCATATGGATAAAGAAATAAAAAACACAAAAATACCAATATCACCAATGTTTTTAGGCTGATCAATTGATGAAATCAAAGCACAATGAAGAAAGGGCACTATGAGTCCCTTCTTCCTCCAAAGGAAGGCTCTTGGTCCCTCACAAACTTGCTCTCCTTACAATAAGAAAATGAAAATGATGGTGAAAGAACTCCTAGCACATCCACTCAATGGAGAGGTGGGTAGCTCAATGAAATGGTGCCAATGTGTTATTTCCAAGGAGTGAGTCCTTAAAACAATCTAGGCAGCATAACATTACATGAAATTCCTTGAGAAAATGATGTTTCTTCATGGCTTTTTATAGCATTGCAATGGGTGATTATGTAACTCCTTTGAAGTGTGAAAAGGGGCTCTTTAGGGCTTCATTAGGTCTTTGACCAGCCTACCATGCGGTTTCAGCTCAGATTTGAGGGTCAAATCAACTTGGGAGCTGATCCATAAGTGGTTGGGAGGCCAGCCAATTCAATAAATGCGTCGTTTAGCAGGTGTGCGGGTTTTTGTGCCAACAGCCGCACATCGTGCACGTATGCGTGCATGGTACATTCTTGTCCTGTGCATGTGTGTGCACACCAAACTTTTGTAAAGCGCCCTTCAATTTTTGGTTACTTTGTATAGTTTTTGACCTTTTTGAAATGATGTGAAATTAATTTAGTGCCATGAATGACTTCATTACTGTTTGACGATGCTGAGTTCTTGTCACCATGTGCAGACGAAATTTCAGTGGTAACAGATGCCCCCTGATGGATGAGGTTAGGAGCGTACGTATAGCCGAAATCCATCAATGTTTCTTCTATTGAGAATGTTGTTGTAAGAGAGAGAAATAGTGGGACTGTTCAGAGCGATCCATTGGAGAAAAAAAGGAACCAGTAGGACCCAACCTTCTGAGAGTTGTGCAAAAAAAAAATAGAAAACTGTGTACAAATGAGGTGGGCATGCCCCATGCTCATGTTGATGTAACTCTGAAAAAAGATGACTAAAGTGTTGGTGTAGACAACTGCAGTGCCCTCGGGGGCGGTGATGATAAAGGAAGAAGATAATTCTGCAAAGGAACATAGTCTGAACAATAAGCAATGATCACGGAAATAAGTATCGGCGACGATGCAGGCATTGATGGCCCTACCCAGTTCAGAGGTCTTCGACAAATGATGGAAATAACTGCAATAGTCACAAAGTAAGACCCACCATAACATGAGAAGGTGTTGGCATCGAATTTTATGGGGGCCAACAATAGAAGGGAGCAATGGTATTTCACCATGTGTCGTCCGAGATCGCTCATTAAATAGAGAATGAGAATCAAGATATTGTCGCCCTTCTGGAAAATGGTGCTGATGTCGACAAAACGGGGACGCGACTCCCAGAAGCAAAGGGATTCATGGAATCTACTAAGGTGAGGAAATGACAGAGGTACATGGATGAAGTCAATAAGTGGGAAGACTCAAGACTGCCCTTGGTTGGAGTATGTATGAGATGAAAAGTAGCCGCAACCATGTAACAAGGTCGAGTGTCAGGGGGATGACAAGACCGATGATAAGTTGTGCCAGAGGTGGGACAAGGTGGACAAATTCAGAGGGTAGAGGTAAGTGATCTATGGAGTACTCTGAAGAGATGGACGATTCTGGCGATGGAAGATGTTAAGTGAAACTCCAACCAAGGGTGACATGGGTTGCGTGTGGCCAAAAGGAAGCAAGTCGCCAAGAGGGATGATAAAAGAAAATGTAATGACGGGTAATAAAGGTGTTTGTATAATAAATAATAAATAATTTTGGGGAGAAATGTACAAATACAGAAATGGGTGCCCCAGTGAAATGCGTGCCCCAGGGAGGGAAGAATTGTCTTAGAGAACTGATGAAGGGTGGGGGCCCCATTGGTGAGTTTATGTATGAGGTAGGTGAAATGAAGATAGGTTCGCAGATGGGCAAACTGATGGTGGATGAAATGGAGGGTTCATGATACTGCGGAGGTGCAGGTAAAAAATAGAACCATGAAGAGATAACCTGGGAGTCTATATGGAAAGATAGCAAAATGAGGAGAAGAAGTATGTGGCTGATGCTTGACATAATAAAATACTATCGGGACTCCCATCCCTAAAGGGTAATGAAGAACAACATGAGTGTCAAAAGTGCCAAAAGGTGCTATGAATGGGACAAATCATGTGGGTGAGAATGCTACCGGGTGACAATACCGTAGGTGCAAATGGAGGCGAGGGTACTGTAGAGCCGGGAATGAGGAAACTAAAGGCCAATATCAACGGGGGTGACTAGAAATGTAAATGCAATACAGCGGGGGAGACTACATGCTAGTGCTAAATATATACCTGAAGGGATGATGTCGATGACCGATGAGCAAGTACCTGCGCACATAACAACCAAATACCCAAAGTGAACAATATCTGAAGAGAATCAAAGATATGAGTATGTATTGGACAAATGTGACAATGCGCATGCGTACCTGATCATGATATGGAAAAAAGGCACCCCAGGGGCTCGGGATGAAAAGTGACCCAGGGACAGCTATGATGTAGGTGGCAGGATGTTGATCCCGTGGCTAAAGATGGTTTGAAAAATGGACACCTTGGGCTCCCAGAATGGTGAGTGGAAGTTTGGAAAAAAGGCCTATATATAGATGTAGGGCCCACATTGCCACCTCATTTGTACCTGCTGCATCAGTGACTGGATGAGCAGATTGCAGAGGAGATTTAGAGATTTGGGGAGGACGAGGCATCCGATCGATATTCCGCGAGTATTAGGTTAGTGGTCTGATCATCCTGCATAGAAATTGGGTTTCAATTTTTGGGCAGGGTTAGTACAGGGGGTTGTACAGGGGTATTTAGGGGGTTTTGAAGGGGTGTGGGGCCCACATGTGTGGGAAATTCGGTAAAAGGCGCGCATACGTGCGTGCCTGTAAATCGAACAGATGTGCATGGGTGCATGGTAGGGGGAATTTAAGGCACGCCCGAGGGGCGTGCCTATGATTTGAACAGGCGTGCATTAGTGCGCGCCTATAGGTTTTACAGGTGCACATCGATGCGCGTCTATAAAATGAATAGGCGCGCGTGAGGGCACGCCTGTGAAGTGAACAGGTGCACATTGATGCACACCTATTCAGTGTACAGGCGTGCATATAGGAATGCCTGTGTAATGAATAGGTGTGCATGGGTGCGCGCCTGTGGGGACAAAAACCGCGCCTAGGAGGCAAGGTTGGAAGGGTTAAAAATGAGTCTTTTTGATGTTGTCGATGGTTATCTTATTTGATATAGGACTCTGTGTTGGTTGTAGGTGGCCAGTAGTGATGATGTCGGTGCGGTGGCGAGAGTGAGACTGGGACCAGTTGCGAGATGTTGTGGCTATTGAGGGGCCTGGGGTGAGACCGACTTTAGAAACCTGCGAGTTGCTAAAGTTCTTTGAGTGCCCGTTGATACGGGCACATGAGTACTTACTACAGTTTCTACTCCAGATGTGGAGTCCGGAGCTGCACTGCTTCCTCGTGCGAGGAGAGAAGATCCCCTTCACTGCAGTGGAGGATGTTTATTTTCTGACGGGGCTCCCCTTTTGGGGAATGCCCCTACCGGTAGGGCTAGTGCTGTCCAGGACCACTCCGTTGGCCGAGATTGGCCGGAGATATTTCTCAGGTTGGGACTTCATGTCTGGGACTGTGGTGAGCATTAGTGAGATCGACTCCCTATATCATCGCTGTATAGTAGCGATGATTGTATGAGTATATGGGTCACTGGCGACCCAACAGATTAGTGGTGGCCAGTTGCTGGTGCTGGAGAGAGTATTGGATGGCGAGCAGTTTGCTTGGGGACTAATGCTGCATGCTAGGATGGTGGCACAATTGGACCACTGTCGGTCCACTAATGGAGGGGAATTTTCTTTTGGCTCCATCTTAGTGGCCTGGTTTTTGGAGAGGGTGCCAATGCTGCGCCCGAGGGTTCTACTAGATATGCTGGGGGCACGAGAGCCGCGATTGAGGTGGTGGTCTACAGTTTTGGTTTTTCACGGTGGTGGCGAAGGTGGGCATTACTTTTCAACAGAGGCTGCATGGATATGGCGGCAGATGTCGTAGGTAGTACTTTGGTACCCCTATGCGGGGGTTGACTTCCGGGGTGACCCGGACATGGTGCTACCTCCTGGGGAGGTTTTTGACCATCGAGGTACATTTAGGATGGTGTATGTTTTTTATTTATGTTGTCTTTTGAGATATGATTCCATATGTATGTGATATAGATGCTGATATGATCTGTTTGTTTGTTTTTTTGTGCATGTGTAGATGTGGCACCTCGCGGGCGTGAGGTGGACATTCTGAGAGTGTCGGCGCAGCGAGAGATGGAGAGACTGCCGCATGGAGAGAGACGTCGACGAGATGATGCCGTGGGGTGACCAGTAGAGCCTGAGAGGGCAGCAAGGAGGCGTTGGTTCGATGACCCTGGTGCAGGGCCATCACATGCTTCTCCGGCGGTGACCGGAGTTGATTTTGATGACATACGTCGTCATCTGGAGATGGTTTTGTAGGACATGCCTGAGGGCATGTGCACACATATCCAAGATGAGAGCTTCCTAGAGCAGTGCATGGGGGTGACGCCACCATGGCGGGCCATAGTGCGGCGAGCAACAGTGCTGGCTGCAATGACTAGTGGATGCCTGTCGCCGGGGCAGGAGGGTCCTGTGGGTGGTCCTCCACCACCGCCTGGGGCAGGTGGGGGTGGGCCACCACCTCCTCCTGAGGGGGGAGAAGGTGGGGGTGCGATAGAGGCACCCTGATTGATGTATGATGTATATCTTTTTGTTGATAGGCTGGTGAGCCAGTTTTTGTACCGAGGTGTTGCATTGGCCTGTGGGTACATGTATTTTTTGTATGTAAACATTTGGATGGCCTGATGGGCCGATATATATATATATATATGAGTATACATATTATGAGATCCTAATGTTGTCTACATGTATGTTTTGTTGATGATGATGATGATGTCTATTCTATCTATATGCTGTGACAGGATTTATGAGATGTGTTATGTATGTGTGGCTTATGTGATATATGCCAATCTAACACCATGTTAGCGATTTCATCTGTTGTTTGATTCAATTGTCTTGAGATATGTGTAAATGTAATGGAATCAAAATGTCGAGATAACAGTTTAACCTGCAGGTATTTGCGAAAGAGGCACGGATCGCGTACATGGTATACATTGTTGAGCTGGAGAACGACTAGTTGAGAGTCGAGGAAGATGCTAAGGTGACGAATATGATGATGGTGGGCGTCGGCTAGGAGGTCAATGACCACAGTGTATTCGTCTTGGTTATTGGTTGCTGGCCCCAAACATATGCCGCTTGAATGTAGCATTTTGTGTGAGGGGGTGTATAGAGCCCAAGCCGCCGAAGTGAGATTTTGTGTCCAACGGCTGGTGCCGTTGGTGTAACCAATGTGGTAGGAGGGTGGAGGAAGCATCTGTCAATAGCACAAAGGATAGTTTAGACGAGAGGGTAGGAGAAAAAATATTAAAAATAGTAAAAAGAAGAAAAAATAACCTAAAGTACAATGACTACTTCTAAGCATAAAATTTCTTGAGGTATAACCCATTGACGGGTTCCTTGAGCGAGAGGCCTTCGGGGGAGGCTAGGATGTATGCGACTTTGGTGAGGCAATGTTGGATGATGTAAGGGCCATGCCAAAGTGACTTGAATTTTCCGTGGCCAAAGGTATCATGAGAGATATCATAAGTTAGGACAAGGTCGCCTTTGCAGAATGACCGAAGGTTGACATGGCGATCAAAGGTAGCCTTGGATCATTTTTTAGCTGCCTTGTTGTTCTATAAGGAAGATTGACGATCTTCATCCAGAGACTCCAAGTTCATCAAGCGCTGCTCCATCGGAGTAGTGTCAGGTAATAGCTCAATTGTGGTGCGTAGGGTGGTAATTTCGCACTCGATGGGAAGAGTTGCCTCGACCCTATGGACTAAATGAAATGGCATGAAACCTGTAGTGGTATTTACTGTTGTTTGATAAGCCCATAGCATAGAAAATAACATATGATGCCAATTGGTTTTATGTTTATTAACCGTGCACTGTAACATGGTCTTGAGGACTTTGTTCACTGCCTCGACTTGTCCATTTGAATGAGGGTAATATGGTGAGGCAAACTCGTTAGAGAAGCCTAACCAAGATGAGAGTTCGATAAATATCTTGTTCTCGAAGTGTTTCCCATGGTCAGAAACAATTTGGAGTGGTACTCCAAAATGGGATATGACGTGATTAAAGAAAAAACACGTTGCAGTGTCAGCGGTGTTGTTGAAAGTTGGCATAGCTTCGGCCCATTTGGTGAAGTAATCAACAACTACAACAATGTATTTGTGACCATTGTTGGAGGGGGGATTACAAGTCATGAATTCGATGCCCCATTTAAAAAAATGGCCCACAGTAATGACAGGGTGAAGAAGAGCGGGGGGAGCTCGGGCTTTGTTGGCGTAGAGCTGACAATGCTCACATCATTTCACTGCATGAATGCAATCATGAAACAGGGTAGGCCAAAAGTAACCAGCTCAGATAATATTTTGAGCCGTGGATATACCCGAAAGATGGTCCCCACAAGCACCGTTGTGGCAGTCGTTTAAGACTCTTTCGGCCTTGTCAATCGTTAGGCAACGACGAAGAATGGTGTCGATGCCCCGTCGATATAGGATGTCTTAGATGAGGAGATAGCGGGGGGCCTAATGGCGAATACGCCAACGATCATCTCGTGATAGATGGTTACTGAACTTTTGAGTTCATAGGTAGATGAGAAGGTCTCCATACCAAGGATCATCGGAAGCGATGTAAAAGAGATGTTCGTCAGGAAAGTCAGTGTTGACGGGGGCACTGGTGGTGTCATAGAGGAGGGACATGACAAGTTCGACGAGCACGAGGGCCTTCTTACTCTTAGGGGTTGAAAACTCGAGGTCATACTCCTAAAGGATAATGATCCATAGAGCGAATTTTCCGTTAACTTGTCGACGACTCAGAAAATATTGCATAGGGTTGGAATCTGCGACGACCTTTGTGGTGCGAAGCAGAATGTAATGATGCAGTTTCTGGACTGCAAGGACAAATGCAAGAGCTAGTTTCTCTTCATGTTTGTACTTCAAGGGTGGTCCTAAGAGGTTCTTACTAATGTAGTAAATGACATGCTCATGATTGTCATCTCCGAGTTGGACGAGGACGCCGACTACTGATACAACTGATGCTGATACGTAGAGGATGTAGTCGCGATTATAGTCAGGTGCACTAATTAAAGGGGCATTTGAAAGCACTTCTTTAAGATCATCAAATGACTGTTGGGCATAGTCATCCCAGTGGAAAGGGATGTCATGACGTAGTAAGCGGAGGAAACCGTGTGCGCATATGGCATAATCAGGAACAAAGCATCTGAGAAAGTTAGCTTTGCCCTGTAGACTCTGAATTTGTCGTAAATTCCGAGGAGGTGGAATTTCAGTGATGGCTTTTAATTTGAGGGGGTCGACGGTAATGACGCTTTGGGAAACGATAAAATCGAGGAGGCGCCCAGCGGTGACACAGAACACACACTTGAGAGGATTCAAGCGAATGTTGTATTGACGACACCGTTGAAAAATGATTTGTAAATCATTGAAATGTTGAGTGCATTTCTTGGATCGAGCTGTGAGTTCGTCCAAGTATGCGAGGATGATTTTAGCTAGATCATGGAAGATGTATGTCATTTCCCACTGGAAGGTTGCGCCAACATTTTTTAAGCCGAAAGGCATGACACGATATGCAAAAGTACCCCATGGGGTAATGAATGCAATTTTATACTGATCGGCTGGGTGGATTTGAATTTGGTTGTAGCCAGATAATCCATCCATAAAGGAGAGAGCCTCGTGGCCAGTGCAGTCGTCGATAATTTGATCGATGAAAGGCATTGGAAAGTTGTCTTTGGGACGTGCGTTATTGAGATCGCGAAATTCTGTGCAAACGCAGATAGTGCCCTATTTTTTGTCGACGGATACAGGGTTGGAAACCCATGAAGTGTAAGTGACGGGGTAAATAAACTCGACCGTACGTAATTTGTCAATTTTGTCTTTGATAGCAATGGCCTTGGATGGGTGTAGCGGTCACTGTTTCTGGCGAACTGGTGTGATGTTAGGCCAGGTGTCGATGCGATGCTCAACAATAGATGGGTCAAGGCCAGGCATTTCTGTGTATGACCAGGTGAAAATGTCCCTATATTCCTGGAAGAGGGCTTTATATGCGGCGATTTCATGAGGAGTGCAAGCAGCTCCAATGATGATTTCTTCGACGATGTCGTTTTTAATGGAAATGTCGATTTTGATGGTGGGGGAAATGTTGGCCATATTACCTTCTTCAAAAGCGTCAGGGGCAGGAATGGGATTGTTGAACTAATCGATAGGCCCTGATGGGATAAAATATTTGGTTTCGACTGCGTAAATGGGGTTTTGTTTAGGAGGCATGAGGGCTTCCTGTGGAAGGAAGAGTGGACAATGATGTAGTGCATCCCAGGGAGAGTTTGGGCACTGTAGTTCTTCGAGTATTTCCTCGTCATATTGGAAACTATGGGAATATAAGGGATCATGAAGAGTGATCTTGGTGATAGTGTGATTTCCCCCTGCTGAAGAAATAGAGGGGGTAATGCTAGGATATGGTGAGGGTTCACTCGACATAAACCATATGTTGAAGTACTGAGGGGTACCCATGGTGGTTGGGTGGAGAGTTTCCGTAGGGGAATGAGTAGGAGAGTTGAGTGGGTTATGGGGTAAATCCTCAGATACGTCATCTAAGAACCAAGGAGGTGTTGGGAGTGCCTCGGGTTCGGGAGAAATGACATGAAGATCCGCTAGTGATGAGGTAAGGTCATTGGTCGTCTCTGTGGGTTGGTGAAGCAGGGCCAATTGACGTTGCCTGTATGCCAGGATCCTAGGACACTGGTATGTAAAATGAGCCAATGAATCACAGAGAGAGAAAGGGCATCTCATATGTTCATTGACGGAAATGGTGACATAACGAATTTCAGTGAGATTTGAAGAGGACGTAGCAGGGCGTGGGTTGTTCTGGAAGTTCTGGCGTATAGCCGCCAATGTCTTCCGAAAGCGTGGCAGTGCTGGGCAATGATGGGTGTAATGTCCATATTCGGAACATATAGCACACACATATTTAGTCCTAAACCCTTTACTACTGGAAGGTTGGGTGGTAGTGGGGGGACTAGCAGTAGTGACGGGTGTTGTGGGGATTTGATTGAGGGGAATCAAATTCCATAATTCAGGTAGGGATGGGCAATTGTTGGTTTGGTGGCCCTCTTTCTCACATAGTGCGCAAGGTGGTGGGATGCATGGAGGAAGTGGAGTTGTGGGCTCCTTCTTCTTTTTCCTGCCCCCAATTGTAGTAGGGGGGTTAAGGAGTATGGGAGTAGTGGGGGTAAGGACAGGGATCGTCATGGGGAGGCTTTCCTGTGGAGGAAGGGATGGGTGAGGGACCATCTCAGGTGGATGTAAATACCACACTAGGATTGCTAACACCATATTAGGTAGTGTGAGTGTTGCGGCTACCTGGAAAGCTTCGATACAGGGTGGAGGGTAAAAGAAGGGAATTTGAGTGAGGGGTTGGGGAACTATCTCCCAAATGGGACTATTCCCCTGAGGGGATGTGGATTCGTGGACCGTAGGGGTCGACGAGTGCACAGGAGGCTCCTGTGGGAGTGGTTCTGTGACTATTGAGACATCAGGAATGACTAAAGCCTCCTGAGGAGGATGAGCATCCTCTGTGGGAGTTCCATTACATGAGATGACACATACTTGATTAGGGGAAAGGAGTGGTGGTGCTCCATGGTATGTCCCTAATAAGGATGGATCTTTGAAAATATCGGGACCCATCTCTACGAGTGGGTATGTGTCGTGGTTGGTGTGGATGAGAGGAAGATTGTTATCAAGGTTGGCAGATGAGTTAGGCTCATAATGTGAGACTTGGTCGATGGTCACAATCTTCCCATTATGGGGGAACATGATTTTTTGAAAGACAGATGATGCCACTGCCTTCATAGCATACATGTAGCTACGTCCAAACAAGATATTGTAATCGAGCGGAGCGTCGATAACTTCGATGTCAATGAGAATAGTTTTTCCCCTGAGTTCCATGGGGACATTTTGAAAGAGCCCTTCAGGAGATGATGGTCGTCCGTCATAAGCTCGTAATGTGATGGAGGAGGGTATGAGTTATGGGGAACCGAGTTTCTGCCATACTGTTTTGGACATGATGCATGTAGATGCCCCTTCATCGATGATACACCGATGAATGGTGATGTTCCGTATTTTTACTGGTATTTGAATAGCGACCAAGGCGGGAAGATGAGGTTCGCAACTATCCAGATCAAAGGTGATGAGTTGAGTATCTGCAGGGTCGACTGCCCCCAAGGAAGAAAGTAGTGATTTCTGCTACGTAGGACAAGTCTGGACGACTTCCAATACTGACATGGCAGTCGGGGATTGTACTAAGTCATCTACCAAACTGTAGTTATGACCTTCCCTAGCCTGTGGGTTGTGGATATTCCGGTGCAATGGGATGTGAGGTATGCGTAGTGGGGGTTCAGTGGAAGGGCGAGGGATCACCAATGGGGGTCCTGTCAGTGTAGGGTTTGTCTCTGGAGAGATAGGAGTAGACTCAGCTGGTGTATGATACTGACGGTTGCATGTTTGCAGAAGAATTTCTTCCTCACTAGTGAGGAGAATTGTTAGCTCTGCTGGATTGTTGGGGTTGTGGTATTGGCCCACCTGAGGTGGGGGATGCTGCGTGTCATGTTGGGTGTTTATTACACCTTGATGTGGGATAGGAATTTGCAGCACGATGGGAGGGGGTTGTTGTGCATATTGTTGTGGTGCCTGCTGAGGGGCAGGTTGTGCAGGAGAAGGGGGAAGGCTCCCAAAGTCTTTCAACCATTTGAAATCAGCAATCTGGGGGAAATGGTGAGTGTAATGATCGAACTCACCATAAAGGGCACAAGGGAAGATGGTTTTAACATTATTCCACCCTTGGCATTTGTTGTTATTGCCCCCTTAGGGGTTTTGGTTCCCTTGGTTCTGGTTGCCCCCAGTGGGTTGATGTTGTGGGGGTTGATTCCCACCTTGACCAGGGTTATTGATATTCCTATTCCGTCCTTTCTTCTTGGCATTTTTCGATGGGTGAGTTGGATTGGCTGTGTTCAAATGTTCAAAATTTTGGTATTGTTGAGCAGCAGAGGATTGAACAAAATCTACTCCTGCGTGAGGATGTGGGGGAGCCATGGGTTGTGGCAGACTAGGAAAAGGGAAGTATGGATTCTGTGGTGGTACCGATCCATAAGGTACATAGGAAGGCGCAGTGCTTTCGCTAGTACTATAAGATGATGTTGAGGGAGTACCACTAGTGGCTGGAAGAGGTGGATGTATGGAAGGTGTCGGTGGTGGTCCACTAATGGGTGGAGGTATAGCAACAGGGTATGGCTGTGGATAAAGGGGTGGGGGATAATAAGAAGTGCCCCCATATGCTGGTGGGTATTGAGGTGTTCCATATATTGGTGGTGGTTGGGTTTGTGGACCATGGTGTGTGGTGGCACCTATTAGTTCGTCTGCTGAATGAGACATCCCAGGTTTGTCTTGGCCAAAGGGCACATGTTTGGGAAGATCGGGAAGTACCGTGTATAAGTACCCTGACTGTGCATAAATGAGGTCATATTGTTGGGCTTTACTGATGGCTTCCTCTTCATATTGAGGGAAGGTGGAAGCTACATCCTTACCAAGGAGGGAGACAAGTGATATAAGAAACCAGTCGAGACATTGTTGCTTGGTGGTTTCTGCTTTACACAAACTATGTCGCCTATGCCACTCATGAATGTGGTCAGCGATGTGGGTGGTTGAGGTTTGTTTGAAGTTAGATAGTAGTTCTAGACCATTGTCATGGCAGATGGGTAATTGGAAGAAGTTTAAGAATGCTTTGGCCAATGAATCAAAGGTCGCATGGGACCCTGATTTTTCTTCGACATACCATTTGGCTAATGGGTCAATAAGTGTACGTTGAAATAATCGTAGTCTAATGGAATCATCCATAATGCTATTGGAATAACACCATAGATGAAAGGTCATGACGTGGTTGGCGGGGTCATCGCCTGCCTTTCCTTCAAACTTTGGTATGTCTAAAGGAAGTTTTGTTGGCATTGCAGGCCATGTGGCATCATGCAATATAGGATCATTGGTGAGCTTGGTGAGATCCAGTATTTTGAGAGAGGCCAAATATGGAATTTGTAGAGGGGTGGGGGGGTTAGCTCTGGCCATAGTGTGTTGTGAACCTAACCCTTGATGGGGACTAGGTGGGTTGGTGCTCCCTCCTTGAGAGGAAGTGGGTCCTCCGCTCCTGTGTAAAGGAGAGCGAGTGAATGGATGACCTTGGGACGTAGACCCAAGTAATGTAGAACCAAGCAAAGCTGATCCTAAGATAGTAGCACTCACAGGAGTGTGGGAAGGAGGTACCGATGAGTGGGTACAACCACATAATCCCCCTAATATAGGCGGGAGGTTGAGTAAGCATCGTGAACGACGGGGGTTCTGTTGTTCCCCTATGATGTCAGACTAGTTGTGTGAATGTGTGCCAAAAGTGGTGAGAGAAATATAGAAACAAGAGTTTTTGCTGTGACTGTTTACACAATATATATATATCCAAATCAAACTGTAATCAGATGTGCATCATACATAAATGAGAAAGAAGCATATATGTGGGTAAGAGGGTTTTGTCTGCGTGGGGGAATACAAAAGAAAGAAAATACTCGTGTCCTAGAAGACGTAACGTCCTTCCTCTCAAATACCACTGGACCTTCCAATAGTACTCAATGGTGGGGTCTGAAGTCACCAGAAGAGACACTAGTGAAGGATGAAACAATTGGTTATAATGAGGGGTAGAGGGGGCATATCCCGAAAGAGCTGGCGATATTTCCCAATAGCCACACAAAATCCAATCAAGGTGCAATTGCAGCCC
>ML781739.1:492005-521813 GCA_009831015.1 Picea engelmannii
AGTTGAAGGAAGAAGATGGAGGAGAAAAGCGGCACAAGGCTAGACTTGTTGTAAAGGGGTTTGCACAAAAGAAAGGTATATATTTTGATGAAATATTTTCTCCTGTTGTTAAAATGACTTCAATTAGGACTATTTTAAGTCTTTTGGCAGTAGAATATTTACATCTTGAACAATTATATCTAAAAACAACTTTTCTCCATGGGGATTTGGAGGAAGAGATTTATATGCAGCAGCCACAGGTGTATGAGGTCAAAGGGAAAGAGAATTTGGTATGCATGTTGAAGAAGATCTTGTATGGCCTAAAGAAAGCTCCAAGGCAGTGGTATTTGAAGTTTGATAGGTTTATGACAAAACAAAGTTATAGTAGATGTCATTCTAATCACTGTGTTTATTTTAAAAAGCAATAAAATGGAAGCTTTATTATCTTGCTATTGTATGTAGATGACATGCTTGTTGCAAGGACCAATATGCAGGATATACATGTGCTCAAGAATAAATTAGCCAATTCATTTATGATGAAGGATTTGGGTGCCGCAAAGAAAATCCTTGGCATGAGAATAACAAGAGACAGGAAAAATCACAAACTGACATTGTCTCAGGGTGAGTACATAGAGAAGGTGCTGGAGAGGTTTAGAATGCAGAATACAAAACCAGTTAGTACACCTTTGGCCAGCCATTTCAAATTAACTAAGGAAACGTGTCCCAAGACACAGGAGGAGATAGAATACATGTCCAGGGTCCCTTATTCATCAACAGTTGGCATCTTGATGTATGCAATGGTTTTCACAAAACCAGATATTGCACATGCAGTGGGAGTTGTGAGCAGGTATATGAACAATCCAGGTAAAGAACATTGGGAGGCAGTAAAGTGGATTCTCAAGTATTTGAGAGGTACTACTACACATGCATTATGTTTTGGAGGTTTAGACACTTTTCTACAGGGATATGTTGATTCAGATATGGAAGGTGATAAAGACAGCAGGAGGAGCACCACAGGGTATGTTTTTACTATAGGTGGAACAACAGTAAGTTGGATTTCAAAACTGCAAAAGGTTGTTTCACTTTCAACAATAGAGGCAGAGTATGTTGCTGCTACAGAGGCCAGTAAAGAAATGATTTGGTTACAAAGGTTTATGGAGGAATTGGGAAAGAAGCAGGAGAATAGCCGGTTGTACTGTGATAGTTAGAGTGCCATTCACGTTGCAAAGAACTCAACCTTCCATTCGAAGACTAGGAATATACAGTTGAAGTACCACTTCATACGATCTGCCTTGGAAGATGGACAATTGAAGCTAGAAAAGATACACTTTAGCCAGAATCTTGCAGACATGTTAACAAAGGGAGTAAACAGGGAGAAACTAAGTTCCTGCTCAGTTTCAGTTGGTCTTCAAGAATGAACATGAAAATGAGAAATTTTCCAGGTCCAAGAAGGTTGAGAGTCTAGTATATACAACAACAATGGAGATGTTGAGATCAGTCTCCAAGTGGGAGATTGTTGGTTGTGGAGCCTGATTATCTTCCTGATTCATAGGTCCTTTCTTTCAACCGTGTTTATACCCCATGAAGTATTTACACCCTAGAAGTATGTACACTCTTCCATGTGGGGGAGTGCAGAGGGGGGGTACCTCCTCTGCGGGGTCCAGGGGGGCTATCCCCCCAGTTGGCAGGTCTGGGGGAAAACGGGACCCCAGCAGGGGTTCGGGGGCAAAGCCCTTGAAGCAAAAATTGCCTTGTAAAGGTATATTGTAATTTCATTGTAAATCTGGACCATTCATTATAAGGTCGCAGATCTAATGGTAGAGATTATGTTAGGGTTTTTTTCCCTAGAAGGCAACCCTCTTTTATGAGGGAACTGTATTGTGGCTATGGATGATGGTGAATATCGTATTCTGAGAGAGGAGACTGTGAGAGAAAGAAGAGGAAGTTACAACGGGTTTTGTTGTAGGTTGTATCCCTTCATTTGCTGGATAATAATAAAGGAAGGGCCTGGCAATTTCTCTGGTGGACGTAGCCCACACTGGGTGAACCACGTAAATATGTGTCTCTCTTGTATTGTGTGTCTTCTGTGTTTTGTTTTTGTATTTGTTTTATTTTATTGCTCCGCAATCCTGTTTTTCTAACACATAACAGACCTTTTGGCACAATGTTGTTCTTGAAATTTTTTTATGTGTTTTAATTAATAGGTTCACTGGTGTTATTATACCAATTAGAGGCGATGTTCTAATGGCCGGAGGAATTTTAATCCCTTCTGTTATAATTTGAATTTTACACTGGTTTTTTATTTTCCATGACTTTATAATCATTATATGCATATCATTCCCTGCGATGTTTCTTTGGATCAAATACTGGAATTCATCACTAATGATGGGCCCCTTTGATGTGTGAGGGTACCCATCAAGGAGACTCAATCTCCTCTTCCCCTTTCGGTCTGGGAGGCACACGGTTTTGGTGCTATGGCGAAGGGTATGGAACCCTCCCTTACAATTAAGTATTTCATCGACCCCTTTCTAATTACGTTATGTTCCTTAAATTGATCATATTATTTCTGTCGGGTATATATTAATGTTTCACATTACCTTATGCAGGGTGCGATCATGCCAAATCATGGAAACACCCTCTTCATTCCCTTAAGAGGTCTTCGGGTTCCAAACTACAGTACCCCTCCGTCTAAGTTATTTCGAGTTTACTAGCATCGATGGTCAAGGCTATGTCCCGTCCTTAGAAACATTGAAGAATATTTGTTCCAAGTTTTGTATTAATTGGTCAAGGATACGCTCTAATTTGTATTAATATTTTGGTACTTAGAAAGAACGCCAAGCTTACGCCTGGTTGGATTGTGATATCTAGACAGTCATTCCCTTTAAGTAATATGATCATCATGTATTGAGTTATTTTATTGTGGGTATAAATGAAGTAACAGTTCTGTCACTTTCTGTGTTTAACATCCTCCTCTATATTTCTGAAAACCGATTTGTTATTACAGAGTTGAATTCTTTTCCTGAATTATTCTAGTTATTTCCATAATTTATCTTATTATTGATTAAATAGTCATTCCTAATATGATACGACTATGCACAATAGTATAACTAAACTAGTACAGTAATAAGTGTGCCTAAGGGTTTTTCTTCCATCAGAATCATGCAATTGTAATCATGACTTCCAAATTTCATTTATGCTCGTGCACTTATTTCTGATATAGAATTTGTATTGGTAGGATTTTTAATCTGAGTCCCAATCCACCCATTCGTAGTTTGACTCATGAACCAGTTGCATGAAATGTTTCATGGGAAATCATGTGCCTATGGGATTCCATCCAGATTTTGGGGTTTTTAATATATATCAGTTGGAATTAATACAGGAAAATACATTTGTCCGATTGAGATTATAATAGATCAAGATTTCCAGAATTTGTATTTGTTTCTTTTTCAAGTAATTACTTTACTCCTTTATACTAGATACCCTGTCTTGCCCTGATTAACATAAAACACTGTGGCTTCACTACGAAAATTACTACTTACCTTATGTTCCTACTACAACTATTAATCAAGCATTTTATCATTCTAATCACCAAAAATAAATAACATTGTTCCTATGACAGAAGTTTGTTGTTATATTGTAGGTGCATCATTAATCAACAGAGTTATCACTAATTTATTACTACAACCATACATATGTACATATACTCCAATTTCTGTAATGGGGTCTGTGGAGTTTGCTGAATTATTTTCCTACATATATGTTTATATATCTATCTAGTATTCCAGATTCTGTTGTAGTCAGTTTAATCCAGTGTCGTTGTACCGCTTATACAGAATGCTCATTATATAATGTATATTGGTTCATAATATACTTGTACAGGTATATATGCATATCGAATACAATCTGAGTGATATAGGGTATATTTACTTTGAATTTGAACTTGTATATTCACTAGAGGAGACTCACTGTATACTATAATCATCTATAGGAAATATAACTCATCATAGATATTGGTACGCCTAGCTTCAATCACAATATACAAACAATTTAATTTTCTTTTTGCTCCACAGGATTAAATAAGAAACTAGATGCAGTCTGTAGTCCATACTATTATCAGAGCAGTAACTTTTTACAGAACTCCTCTTACTAGTTAATACATTCAATGACCTTAGTAATTACTCAGTATCACGCCTCAATAAAATAAGTCCATTTCTAGTTAACAACTAGGAAGTAATTGGTAGATCTTTCCCCACCATAGTATTGGACTAGAAATTCATTCATAGAAGTAAACAATTTGCAGAACATGACATTTAACCAGGATAAGGTAGAGTAGCATATCTGAATTCAAATTTGTGGGAAGCCAAAGGGAATAGCCACATTCCTCCCAACTGTAGAACAGGGCAGCCAATCTACTTGCCCGATTCACCCCCTAGCCTGACCATGAATCCATGAGGGTGAACTTGAAATCTCCTGTCCATCAATGTCCTTCAATTCCAGTAGAATCCTTTTGCTTCACACTCACACAGTAGTGCTCATAACAGTAAGACAAAAAATCAATAGTATCCTTTCCCAACATACTTGGCAGCATCATGCATCCTCACATATGCTATCTATCAATTTGCCTATGTCTTTTTCTCTCCCTTGGGAATTTTTTCATCTTTCTAAATCCCTAATTTTCAGGGGCTGTCAATGGCCAAATTATTGATTTTCCACTTGTAACAATCAACCCAGAGGTAGTTCCAACATGTTCCCCACTCATGGAGTCATGGTCAGCTAAATTTAATATGGCTGTTCCATTTGTCCTCCTACAAATCAATATAAAATATTATGTTTTTGTACAAGTGTCATAGTCAAATAGTTAGTTGGGTCAAATTGGGTCTCTTCCCAACACTCATAATAATTAATTACAATTATCAAATTCGAAATTCGGAATTTCCATAAATGGAAAAAAATTTCCAAATTTGAATTTACTAAAAACAGAATGAATTTTCAGCAAAATTGAATTTCAAAAATATTTTATTTTTTTGGGACGTCACAGAATGTTTATAGCGAACCAGAATTTAAAGAAATAAATAAAATAAGGGATTATACTTAACTTGGCCATGGCATAGGCCTCCCTTACACCAAAGTAAAGGAATCCAACCTTGAACTTGATGGGAAAAGGAAGCCAATACTGATCTAATGGGTACCTCACAAAAGCAAGTGGGAGGCCCCATCATTAGAACACATTGTATACAGTTCTCAAAAATAAGGAAAAAGAAAACTTAATCATCCGAAGTAAAACAAAGAAAGGCTAATAAGGTTTGAACTAATCCTGAACTAGAGCAAAAAATTTAATATGTACATCAGACCACACCTGAGAATCAAACCAATAGTAAACATTCTTTTCTGAATGTTATAAGTGCTATGGATTATATGTTCGTCTTTCCAACACATTTCTTTAAAAAAAAATTCGGACAGAGAGTTAACCTCTGAACGAAAATATAGAAAAAAACCTTTCATATCTCTCTCAATTAGTGGGTAGTCTGTCATGGGTTACCCTGCTCCTCAACCTTCAAAAAGACATGCCCTGGGTAGAGTTATATCCTAGCTGGTTCCATTCGGGGATCAACACAATGGTGGAAATTTATCAGGGGTCTGAAACTTAGATAATAACAGTTTTAGAAAGGGTCAAATCAAAAGACAAAAGAAGGATACGATGAAAAACTTCAATGCAGCACAACCCCGTAACCTACCAGTTAGACTATGCCAGAATGAAGGAGAACAAAGAGGTCCCAAAAGGGGTTGGAGTCTTTCCTCACTGAAGGGAAGTTTTCCCCATTAGATTTCATGTCTGGGGTTGTAAGACAACTAACAAGTCACAGGAGTAAATTGTCATGGGAGAATCATAACCAGAGCCACAGTCAAAAGAAGAAAGGAACTTGTCCACCTTAAGTAAAGTCGGTTTCTTCTTTAAAAAAATGTTAATGCTACAGAGGGTTGTGATCTTACCAAAGTAAATGGGTAGGGACGCCTAGTTTCCACCTAGTGGGTACCTATCCATGTTCGGAGATCCCTCACGAAAAGAATACAGAGGTGTCTATAGGAACAGGAAGACATAAAGACTATGAGAATGTCGATGGAATAACTCATAAACCTAAAGTGCCTTAATGCAAAGAGTAAAGGAGTCCAATACGATCGAGGGTTCTTCCCATGTGAAGAGGATTGGATGGCATATGCCTATCGGCCAAGGGGTCAAGTGAAACCATTGGTTTTCACATTCACTCCAGAATTCATTAAAGGCCAGACTAGAGCTTTAACTCCCGCCTATCAAGACTTTGACCTCACATTAAAGGCACACAAAACTACAGAGGTTCCCCTCCCAATTTAACCAACTAGAAAGTTGAACCACATTTGCGATGAGACATGTTAACATTGTGTTCGAAGAGAAACCATCATACAATTAATTAGGTTAAGAATAATGGGTTCAGGTAGTGTCTCATAGTTTTAACCTTTTTCTTTTAGTTAGTGACCCAAGGTCATTAACCAACCTGGGGACTTAGTTCGAATGCATGGATTTTTAAAAAAGAATAATGCTAACACATAGCATAAGACTATATGCTAGGGTAAATATCTCGACATACACTATGGTGGATCATTTAAACCTTTCCCTTTTAAATACTATTAAGACCCCCTTGCACATAAGTTTAAGAAGTATTTTGCATAGGAAAGAATTTTGGGATCTTGACTCCTAAGTCCTCCATAGTCCAAGTTCTGTGTAGTATGACACATATAAATGTTTGGAAGCTTTAGGACTTACAAAATTGTTAGAGTAATGGATGATTATCTTGTCATGACATGGGCACCTATATGTTGGATGATTAAAATTTCAACATGGGTAACCAGAATATAAGAAACTTATCAGAGTTTAATAATAGAGAAAATGATCTTTTCATCCTAAGGATGAATATATCAAGTTAATTAGGATTAATGTTCCAGAGAAGAAATTTTTTTTTTATGTCAAAATTAAGGTATATTACATATGGTATCAGAGCAAAATCTACAACACTAGGCCTGAACAAGGCCACATTAGCTGCTTAGTATTTATTCTAATTTATGTAAAACAAATTAAATCTTATGGTTACAAATAGAAATCCCTTTCTGTTTTTGTAAATTATGGTAGCTTAGGAGGGTGTAGAAATCAGGATGGAAGGAAATCTGCAACAAGGACCTGTTGGAGATCCAAGACAAAACAGTGATGGAAGCTCACCCACGGAGGTGTTGGAAACAATGAGGAATCTTATTGTTGAACTGCAGGTTTTCAAGGCCGACAATGAAAAATTGAAGAAATCACAGCAGGAACAACAAGAGATAAATGAAGTCCTGCTATGTAATATAGTAACCAAGAAAATACCAAAAGATGATAACCATGAAAAAGAGGTCAGCAAAAGGGCCTCCAAGAATTCTGGTCCAGAAATAGAAAAAGGAGACAATTCGTCTGAAGGGACACCTTCAGCTGGAGACAAAACTATACTAGACAGAAAAAGAAAACAAATAGACCACCTTGAAGGAGAATGTAAAAAGATTAAACTAGCTACCTTTGATGGAAAATCCAGGACAAGAGAAGAAGCTGAGGCATGGTTGTTGGGCATCAAAAAATACTTCGAGATCTATAACTATTCCATCAACATGAAGGTCAGAATGGCCATCTACAATCTGAAGGGGAAAGCCAGGATTTGGTGGTAGGACCTAAAATTGGCCAAGGGCCTAAAGGAGAAACATTTGGAAAGGTCTGACTTTAAGAAGTATTTTAAGAAAAAATACCTTTCTGAAAGCTATTATGAAAGGAATATGAAATAATTTTACGAGTTACGACTCGGACAGATGACGATGGAGGACCTTATAAATAAATTTATGGAACTACTAAGGTTTGTACCATACATCCGTGAGGATAAGGTAGAAATCCAACGATTCTTAAGTTGTTTACCATAGTCCTACATGGAAAGAATTGAGTTTGACAACCCCAAATCCTTGAGTGAGGTATTCAGGAAAGAACTAATGTTCTATGACCAATATAAACAGCGGGTAGAGTTTCCCAAGGCCTGGAAGGACAAGAAGCAAGATTGAATGAACCAACAGAAGAAGGGATACCAACTAGCTCCTTATCGGAATGCAGCAAAAAGTTTACCAAGGAAGCATTTTCACTCCAATCATTCAAATGCGCAAGGTAGCAGTAAACCGATAAACCTGGGAACAAAGAAGTTTGGGGACAACTCCCATGAGCCATTAAAGTGTTGGGAATGTGGAGAGCCTCATCTAAGGAGGAATTGTCCATGTTTAATTTCAGCAAACAGAACTGTTGTTCACAATTTGTAGGAAGCCTCGACGGTGGGAGACGTGGGCAAAAGAATGCATCGAATAAATGAAACCATAGATGGTTGACAAGATGACCACCATTCCTCGGTGGTATAAATTGAAGGTAAAATCAATGACACCCGAATTTTTGTTTTAATTGACCCTGGAGCTACGTTATGTTATATTACTCCTAATGTAGTAGAGTCAAATAAACTTAAGAAACTGAAGCACACAAAATCATGGCTTGTACAATTAGCAACAAGTACTAAAAGTAAAGTAGTTGACTTTATTTCTGATTTTGAGTTCAGCTTAGATGGTCAAAATATAAGGACCAATCTGAACATCCTACCACTAGGATCTTACGATATGATTATCAGGATGGATTGGTTGGAACAATACAAAGAAGTACTAGATTGTTATACAAAGGTACTTAGCTATACAAATGACTTTGGCACTGTTAGAACAACCCAAGGCATACCAAAACCCGTATCAGTCAGACAAGTTTCAATGATGCAACTCAAGAAATGTATTAGAAAGGGATGCTAAGTTTATTCCATCCAAGTGACAAATATATTAGAAAAAGAAGTTAAGCCAAAGTTAGAAATTATGTCACTCATGAATTAGAATTGGCAGCAGTAATACACACCATAAAAATGTGGTGACACTACATAATGGGAAGAAAAATCTTACTACTGATGGATAATAGCGAGCTGAAATATCTATTTAGCCAACCAGATCTTAATGCAAGACAAGCAAGATGGCTAGACTTCTTGAGCGAATTCGACTTTGAGGTCAAACATATCAAGGGTAAGGAAAATAAAGTAGCAGACGCTTTAAGAAGAAGAGTCCATGGGTTATTTGAGATAAATACCAGCAGGGCAGAAAAGTGATCTGGAACAAAGAATAAGGATAACAAGTATTAACGACGGAAATTACACTAAGATGATGGTAGAATTACAAAATGGTACCGCAAACTCAGATAAACTAGATCTAAGTGCCGACAAGAAGGGACTATTATGATTTAAAAATAGACTTTACATACCAGATTCAATAGAGTTAAAATTAACAGTTTTGGATGAAGTACATAAGAAACCATATTCTAGTCATCCAGGTTACCAGAAAACAATAACAACACTCAAAAAACTATTTTACTGGCCTAATATAAAAGGCAAAACAACAGATTACTTGGCTAGGTGCCAAGATTGTCAGCAGGTTAATGCTGAACACCAGCATCAATTTGGCTTGTTACATCCATTACCAGTACCAGAATGGAAATGGGAGACCATATCACTGTACTTCATAACAGGTTTTCCTAAAACTCAGAAACAGAATGATTCTATCATGGTTGTAATTGATAACCTTAGTAAGTTTGGAAACTTTATTCCTATAAAGTATACTTTTAAATCTATAAACATTGTTGAAATATTCATGAAAGAAATTTTTAGACTGCATAGTATTCCTAAAATGGTGATTTCAGATAGAGATGTAAAATTCACATCCACTTTTTGGAAGGAATTGTTTACAGGGATAAATACTAATTTGAACTTCAATACGAGTTACCATCAACAAAAGGATGGACATATCGAAAGGACAAACAAAATCATAGAGGACATGCTCCACATGTATGTAAGAACAAAACCGAACAGGTGGGAAGACTACCTACACTTGGTAGAATTTGCATATAACAATGGGTACCAAACTTCGGCTAATTTGAGCCCTTTCGAAATACTGTATGGTACAAAGTGTATGAATCCAATTAGCTGGGATAAGCTGACTGATAGACTCATGGTTGGACTAGATATGCTCAAAGAAATGGAGAACATGGTAAGGAAAGTACAACAGAACTTGAAAGAAGCACAGGACAGACAGAAGAGCTATGTAGATCAGAAAAGAAGACAATTGGAATTTCAAGTGGGATACCATGTTTATTTGAAGGTCAAAGCCCAAAAAATATCATTGAAGTTAGGGAACTATGCCAATTTGGCACCCAGGTTTTGTGGGCCCTTCGAGATACTAGCTCAAATTGGACCCGTCGCATATCAACTTGCACTTCTAGCTAATCTAAGAATTCATAATGTATTTCATGTTTCTTTTTTGAAAAAGTATATTCATGACCCTACTCATATGATTGAATGGAACTTGGTGTAGGTGGAACCCAAATGTGAGTTCCAGGTGGAACCCCTAGGCATTCTGGACTGGAGAGAAATAGCACTTCGGAACATAGTCGTTGCTCAGGTAAAGGTGCAATGGAAGCACTTTAGTCCTGAGGAGGCCACTTGGGAATTGGAGGGAGATTTGTGGAAATATCGTCCAATCCTGTTCCAAGAAAGGAATGAACACTGAGGATAATGTTTTACTGAAGGGGGAAAGGATGTGACATCCGCAAAAAATAAAATATTTTTGAAATTTAAATTTGCTAGAAATTTATTTCGTTTTCAGTAAATTTGAATTTGGAAAATTTTTGCCATTTATGGCAATTCTAAATTTCGAATTTGATATTTGTAATTAATTATTATGACTATTGGGTAGAGATCTGATTTGACTCAACTAAATATTTGACTATGACACTTGTATAAAAACAAAATATTTATATTGATTGTAGGAGGAAAAATGGAACAACCATGTTAAAATCAGCTGACCATGACTCCATGAGTGGGGAACATGTTGGAAATACCCCTAGGATGATTAATTACAAGTGGAAAATCAGTGGTTTGGCCATTGGCATCCCCTGAAAATTAGGGATTTAGAAAGATGGGAAAATTCCCAAGGGAGGGAAAAGACCTAGGCAAATTGATTAAATAGCATATGTGAGGAGGCAGGACGCTGCCAAGTATGCTAAGAAAGGACTATGGAATTTCTTGTTGTTATGAACACTACTGTTGGAGTGTGAGGTAAGAGGAAACTATTGGAATTGCAGGACATTGTTGAGGAGGATTTTTATTGTCCAAGTTCGCCCTCATGGATTCATGGTCACGCTAGGGGGTGAATCAGAAAAGTGATTTTGGCTGCCCTATTCTACGATTGGGAGGAACGTGGCTGTTCCGTTTGTTTTCCAGTGAGTTTATTCAAATATGTCCTCTTAACCCTCCTCTATTTAAAATCGTTAAATTGTTGGTGTAATGCATCTGTTAATCATGAATTGAGTAATATTATGGATGAAAGATCGAAATCAAATGTGATTATCATTGTTGCATTTTATTGCTGGGTAAATACTAAATTTTCCATCAATCTTCTAGCTGCGAGAATATGCCTGGTGAAGTCCTGAAGGAATAATTTCCTATGGGTTAGTTTGATTTTTGTATTAGAGTAAAAGTGGTCGACAAATTCCCACAATTGAATGGTACTTATCATGGTGAACTAATTAAGAGTGCATTGTAAATGGAATTTGAATAAACATATATACATATAGACGTATGTTTATATTTTCTTGTGGGTTATTACCTATACAGAAATACAATAAGTAAACAAAATCCCTTTTCCACACATATTAAACATTATGAGATCCGGGTATGCAAATGCTTGGGATGAATTTATGTATGAAAAGAAATCAAACAATTGCAAAATTCTCTACAGAAAGACCTACATTACACAGAGTATAAATAATTTCAGTCAATCTGGTCTAATTATTCACATGTTAAAACACTGGAATAAATTGGAAATAACACCGTTTAACACAGGACCAATTCTGGAATGTAATATGAAGGGCGCGAAGGCCCCAAATGAAAATGAAAACATTCTGGAACCCCTATGTGTGCATATTCTTGGGTAACATCCACGATGTTATAAAACAATGACAAAAATTGCCTCTGTGTCTGTAATAGTCCGATAAGTAATGAAATAAACAACAGACTCGACTCGACTACAATTCGAGAAGTTACAATTATATTGACATACTGTTGATAGTCAGAATTTAACCACTCTGTAGTACTCTACTTTCATTATACGAGATGTAAAGAGAAGAGTCCTGAATCTTGAATTAATTAAACACAAGAAAAAAGATCGAGCCCAGATTCAGGATAGGTATGAAACTACACAGTTGATGGAATTATAAATAATGGTACATTATTATAATGATCATTTCCTTGCTAAACAAGAATCAAACTTCAAACTAGGTACATTACAGTTATAGGCCGAGGAAAAGACTTCGACTTTTGGATTAGGGACGATTAAATCCCGAAGGGTTTTTGTTAAGGAACCCAAGTACCTTTTCCCATGAAAAGGATGGCTAAAATTCCAAAGCTTCAGAGTCTTCTATCTTGAAAAGTAAACCAAAAATCATTATTAGCATTTGGCTTAGGTAGAAAAGTAAATATAACTAAAATGCCGAGGCATAATGTTTATAGCGAACCAAAATTTAAAGAAATAAATAAAATTGAGATTATACTTAACTTGGTCGTGGCATAGGCCTCCTCACACTAAAGTAAAGGAATCCAACCTCGAACTTGATGGGGAAAGGAAACCAGTACCGATATGATGGGTACCTCTTAAAAAAAAGTGAGAGGCCCCATCATTAGATCACATTGTATACAGTTCTCAAAAATATGGAAAAAGAAAACTTACTCATTCAAAGTAAAATAGAGAAAGACTGATAGGGTTTGAACTAATCCATAACTACAACACAAAATTTAATATGTACATCAGACCACACCCGAGAATCGAATCAATAGTAAACACGCTTTTCTGAATGATATAAGTGCCAGGGATTATATGTTCGTCTTGCCAACACATTTCTTTACAAATCTTTTTCGGACATAGAGTTAACCTCTGGACAAAAATACAGAAAAACCCTTTCATATCTCTCTCAACTAATGGGTGGTCTGTCACAGGTTACCCTGTTCCTCAACCTTCAAAAAGACATGCCCTTGGCAAAGTTCTATCCTAGTAGGTTCCATTTGGGGATCAACACAATGGTGGCAATTTATCAGGGGTCCAAAATTTAGATAATAGTAGTTTTAGAAAGGGTCAAATAGAAAGACAAAAGAGGGATACGACGAAAAAATTCAATGAAGCACAACCCCGTAACCTGCCAATTAGACTATGCCAGAATGAAGGACAACAAAAGGTCCCAAAAGGGGTTGGAGTCTTTCCTCACTGAAGGGAAGTTTTCCCCAGTAGATTTTGTGTCTGGGGTTGTAAGACAACTAACAAGTCACAGGAGTAAACTGTCATGGGAGAATCATAACTAGAGCCATAGTCAAAAGAAGAAAGGAACTCATCCACCTTAAGAAAAGTCGATTTCTTCTTTAAAAAAATGTTAATTTTATAGAGGGTTACGATCTTACCAAAGTAAATGGGTAGGGACGCCTAGTTTCCACCTGGTGGGTACCTCTATGCATTTGGAGCTCCCTCATGAAGAGAATATAGAGGTGTCTGTAGGAACAATAAAACATAGAGACTATGAGAATGTTGATGGAATAACTCATAAACCTAAAGAACCTTAATGTGCAGAGTAAAGGAGGCCAGTACGATGGAGGGTTATGCCCATGTGAAGAGGATTAGATGGCATACGCCTATCAGCCAAGGGGTCAGTGAAACCATCAATTTTCACATTCACTCTAGAATTCATTAAAAGCCGGACCAAAGCTTTAACTCTCACCTGTCGAGACTTTGACCTCACATTAAAGTCACACAAAACTACGAAGGGTACCCTCCCGATTTAACCAACTAGAAAGTTGAACCACATCTGCAATGAGACTGGTTAACATCGTGTTCGAAGAGAAACCATCATCCAATTAATTAGGTTAAGCATAATGGGTTCGGGTAGTGTCTCACAGTTTTAACCTTTTTCTTTTAGTTAGTGACCCACAGGTCATTAACCAACCTGGGGACTTAGTTCGAATGCATGGATTTTAAAAAAAGGATAATGCTAACACATAGCATAAGCCTATATGCTAGGGTAAATATCTCGACATACACTATGGTGGATCATTTAAACCTTGCCCTTTTAAATACTATTAAGACCCCCTTACGCATAAGTTTAAGAAGTATTTTGCGTAGGGAATAATTTTTGGATCTTGACTCCTAAGTCCTCCATAGTCCAAGTTCTGTGTAGTATGACACATATAAATGTTTGGAAGCTTTAGGACTTACAAAATTGTTAGATTAATGGACAATTATCTTGGCATGACCTGGACACCTATATGTTGGCTGATTAAAATGTCAACATGGGTAACCAAAATATAAGAAACTTATCAGAGTTTAATAATAGAGAAAACGGTCTTTTCATCCTAAGGACGAATATATCAAGTTAATTAGGATTAATGTTCCAGAGAAGATTTTTTTTTTTTTTGTCAAAATTAAGGTATATTACATTGAGTTTTTCATGAACCCGCCAACCTAGGAACCCGTGAACCCGTGGTTATGAATGATAAAAAATAATCTAAGTGTTGCAAAGCGGTCGGTCATACTTGTATGTAGGAGAAATCAAATACTTAGGGGCTCGGTACCTACAATAAGTATGATGGTCATAATGTATATCACACACATTTGGGTGTAAAGTGGAGATTGCAAAATTTGAAAGATGAAGGCTTGAATCCGTGAACCCATGAATTTGCAAAAATGGTTAAGTATATTATAACAAGGTGATCGGTCAGACTCATGACATAGGAACGTGAATGGAAATGAAAACCCATCAACCCGGTAACCCATCGTTTTTTGAAATATGACTAAGTATGATAAATATAAAGGGATAGAAGAAGGGAAAAATAAAAAAAGGGGAAGAAGAGTAGGTATAGAAGAGATAAAAGAAATGGAAAAAGGAAGTTGCGAGAATAGAAGGGAAAGAAAATTTCAGAACAAAGAATTGATCTCAACATGATTCACGCCCCCTCTCAATACTACAAACTTTAAAATAGGCTTGTGGTTCCCAAAATATTTTACTAAATAAGGTGAGTAAATTTTTCCTCTACTTTGTAATATCCCTAGGCCGAACCTAGATGTAAATGTAAATAAAAATTTACCTAAGATGGTGAGTTGTTTGACATCATTTTTGTATTCGCCTTTCATGCAATAGTGTGTGCATGTACTGTGCAGTAAAATGATGAAGTGTGCACATTCTAGGATACCGCGCGCAACAACTTAAGTGCACGTGATTTTGAGGCCAGGGAGCCTTAGTGTATATGATGTGTTTTATAGGCTAGTGAGCTAGTTATTACAATATAGGATGCTTATGTTTTGAATTAAGCCAGAGAGTCTAGATGTTAAAGGCCAATGCACCTATTTTTGTATATGTCTCATCATTATTATAAATTACATTGTTTGCACGATAAAAGAGTATGGGGGACTAAACTCCACTAGTTAGGGAAAGGTTGGGGGATAAAATTTAAGGGAAAGGGGCTAAGCTAGAGAGATTAAGACAACAAGGAATATTATATCAATATTTCTTTAGTATAAAGTATGGATAATTATTTTATCCTAAGTTCTAAGGATGGGGACAAGTGGGCCAAAGTAGCTCCCAACATGAAAAGTGTCAAGTTGGGGACATGAATACATATTGTTTTAACTTAGTTAATATTCCATCATGCCTTCCATCATTTATTCATCCATTCAGTCATTTCATGAGCATTCACTCACTCATTAAGCTATCCTCCATACGTTCATGTCAATGTACCTGAACCTGTATCCGTAACCATACCTACTTGTGTAGTTGGTTAGCTTGGGAGATGGACTGAAGAAGCAGGTTGTTAGGCCCATCGGATATTGAAGAGGTGAGTTTTCAGGTCCGTGAGCAATTTCTCTCTGGGTGAGATAATTTTTGGGAATTGATTTCCTGAAGGTGATAAACTGCAACTACAAGGATCTAAGACATATTTTCTAGCTTGTTGTTGAAGCCTAGAAAGGAAGTGGGGAAGTCAAAGGACTGTTGAGCAGAGAAGGGGCACACTTTCTAGGGTGGGATAAGCATGTGGGGAATGAGGGACTATAGGATGTTAGTTTGAGTTGGAACCTATGACAGAGTCTTTCATATTGTCTATGAGCCATTAGCCTGGTTAGGAATCCCTTTATCCGGGTGGAGTTTAGTCCCATCTCGAGGCTGACCCACTACTGAGAGTGATGAGCAGTGTGGTCTAAGGCTGGGAGGTTTGTAGAAGGTCTGTACATAGTTGGTGATATTCTTACCAAGATAAGTGTCAATTGTTTGATAAATTTACATGCTGGATTATTATTTACGTGTTTATTTTTATGGGTTTATCCTATCTGTAGTTATAACTGTCTTTGTATTTATGAGTATTTCCTATATATGATGCATATATATGTTTACTGTTATTTTAGTATGAATCCATTCATTTACAAAACATATTTGTTTGTTTACATTATATATATAAATTTCTGCAAGAGTTGTGTCTGTATATGTTTTACTTGCATGCAATTCGAAAAATTTATGTGGCATAGCTCAGTTGGATGTTGGGTATGTTACAGTATGTTGAGTAGAGAAAAAAAGTGTTTTCTGGAGTAGCATGGCTCAACATGGGTGGTCGGGGATGTTACATACCTTCTCCTTTGACCACAATTTTTCCTTTCCTAGAATTCATCCTTTCAACCTGATATGTTGAAGGCCATGTTTCCCCTATTTGGTAGTTGTGGACTTCTTATACAAAACAATATATTTTTCCAACTTGCCTGGGATTTTGTTTCTTAGTTCTCTATTGTATGTAGGACCCGCTTCTCAATTTCCTTATCCAACATGGAATTCTCATAGAGTTTCAGATTATCCACACTCACTACAAAGTAAATGCACATATATGGGAGTATACCAAGTTTGTAGGCATTATTACCCGCATTCTCCAATAACTAAAAAGGGCCATACCACATAGCCTTGATCTTCTTATCAGGACCCTATAGTCTTTCCTTGTTCTAATGTAACCAAACTTTGTCTCCCACTTTGAATGATTCATCAGTTCTATGCTATTCATGTCAGGCCTTGTACCTTTCTTGTGACTTATTCAACATCTCTTGTACCTGCAAATGGATTTTCCTAATTTTTTTAAAAAACTTCTCCACTTGTATCCTTCTACTATTATGTCTTCCCTCACTCCTCCTTTCTTTTCATATACAACATCAAAGGGTGAAGCTGGAAAATACCCAAAGAAAGTTTTGAAAGGGGACTTACCTGTGGAAGTATGGACTAATATATTATAAGAGTGTTGAATGTATATAATATCTTCATCCTAAGTATTCAAATGCTTTTGATTTTAACCCCTAAAAAATTGAACCAATGGCCTATTGAATACTTTTATTTTCCCACCTGTTTGTGAATGGAATGTTGTAGATCTATTCAAATTTGCATCCATCTTCTATCAAACTGTAGTCCAAAGGGCACTAAGAAATCTAGAATCCCTATCTGAGATGATGCTCCTTGGTATCCCAAAGTGCGCCTAGACCTATTCAAAGAACATGTTTGCTACTTCTTTTCCTTTGATGTTCTTTTTACAATGAAAAATAATGCACATCTTGTTAAAACTAGAAACTACCACAAACAAATAGTTATGTTCTTTCTTGGTTGTTGGAAAACCACCCATAAAACACGTGGAAATTATTTCCCAAGGATGAGTGGGTACAATTAAGGGATGGTATAAACCTTGATTTATATTATTAAGATCTCTGGTACAACACAGTATGCATCCTCTAATATATTGAGCTAAACTAACTTTCATTCTAGGCCAAGACACATACCTTTGTAAGTTAGCTACTATGTTCCCAACACCAAAATGTCCAATAACCTTGGAGGTGTGATCTTATTTGATAAGTTTCAATATTTCACCTTTAGGTACACAAAGATTGTTTAGATGGTATATTAACTCATTATGGATATGGTATTCATTCTTACAGCCACCTTCTTGAACTTGAATTTGTCCCTGTAGCTATTGAAACACCTCCTTAAATTTCTCATCTTCCATGTATGCATTTTTGTATAGATCATGGATAAAAGGTTCCATGTGAATAAGAGTTCCCAAAGCTATAATATTGGATGTGGATGGCTTTGAAAGCATGTCTACCAACTTATCAGTACCTCCCTTCTAATATATTATGACTAGATGAAACTACTATAGAAGCCCCACCCAATTTTAACTTCGATTTGTTGAAGATTACTTTGGGCCTACAAATACTGTAATGGATAGTGATCAATGTGGATAATGGTTTCCTATCCCATTAGATAGAGCTTCCACTTTGTAACAACTTGAACCAATGCATATATTTCCTTATCATATGTAGTGAAGTTCAAGACTCCCCCATGAAATATATTAGATTGATAGCATACTAGTTTACCTCCATGTATAAAGATGGATCCCATAACATATCCACTTGCATTTGTATCCACTTCAAAGTTCTTCTTCAAGTTAGGAAATGTAATAACTAGTGCTTGGATGATCTTTTATTTCATCTCATCAAAATATTTTTGTTAATTCTTTCCCCACTAAAAAATCTTACCACAGGCTATTATGGCATGGAGTGCCACAACTACTGCTAGAAACAATGCTATGGAATTTCATATCTACCACTCTTCCCCAACAAAGCTCCTAAATTTAGTGACATTAATAGGAACTAGCCCCTTGATGATTCCATCCATATTTGTAGGATCTATATTGAGTTCCCCTTCAATAATCACATATGAAAAATAGGCTAATGCCTGATGAGAAAACTCATATGTATTAACGGTCACTAGTATCTAATGATTTTTTAGAGTCTCTAACACCTGCATAAGATGTGATATGTGTTATTCCTAGGTAGATATATTGTTAGGAAAATATATACTTCCACATCTAAACCTCCTATAAAAGAAAAAGAAATATTTAAATCTAAGAAATAAATCAATCAGTACACATAGATTTTACCCTGGAAACCCAAATGAGAAACCAACATTCCTTGAGCATATTTCTCCATGTTGTCTTATTCATCTGAATAAGAGGTCACATGTCTATCCTTGGTCTACACCTAAGACACAATCGACATCATACCAAGTTTATTTACACAACAAAAACCCTGTAACCAATTTGACTTACATCTACATTACCAACAACCTCTAAAGCGATTGAACTAAAGATTATATTTTACAAAATTACAACACACCCAATTTATAGTCTTTACATTAGGAAAAAACCTAAATAAAGGAACCCAAATATGGTTACATATCCAATCCATATTGTTTTGAGAATGAAATGAAGGAAGATATATAATAACGGAATTAAAAAGATACAATAATGCACAATTTTGTATTAATGAGAGAATGTACAAAAACTGTAAAATTACAGAGTGAATGACTAGCTAGAATGGTGGAATCTTATCTCTGAGAAGAGATGTGATAGATACACTCATTCAAAAGAGGATGTGATGTTTACAATGAGGCTATAAAGGAATTTTTAACACAAATAAAATCCAAATACCTAACCCCAGAAGATAAAACGCCAAAATGTTTTCGAGCCCCGATGGGGGTAGTTGGTATGTCAACTTCCCAAGGGCGTAAATTTTTCATATGATCTCCATTTGGGGAATTCTATACCAAGTTTGAAAGGTCTAGCCGATGATTACATATTTCGTGATTACTCCATACGTACATGGATAAATGAAGTAATCACTATAAATAAAATTTTGCTAATCAATATAAGGTAGATGTGAAGTGATTTTTTTGGTGTATGATCAATTTTAGATAGATCTGTCTCCAAAGGAATTTCACAACATACAGGTTGGTGCATAGTGTATATCTTGGTTCCTACAGAGGATTGGTGTCTTGTTTTATTTACAGGTTGGTTCTTGTCTTCAGGTTGGTTCCTGGTGTGCATGTTGGTGCCTACAGGGGATTGGTGTCCTCTTTTATTTATAGGTTGGTACTTGTCTCTAGGTTGGTTCTTGGTGTGTGGGTTGGTGCCTACAGGGGATTGGTGTCCTCAAATATAACTATTTCGATATTTATCTATAAAATGCTTTCACGGTTTTCACCTCTATATTTATGATATGTTGATTATGATAAGTATCTGTTTGATAGGAATGATTGCAAAAATAAAATATAATGTGTTTTAAATAAGTCCGAAACAAATTGTTGAAAGTGCTTAGTACTGATTCACCCCCCCTCTCAATATTACCAAATTTTCAACAGGGTTGTGTTCCCCAAAAGATTTTACTAAATAAGGAGAGTAAATTTTTCCTCTACCTTCTCCTTTGAGTACCATTTTTCCTTGCCTAGGAATCATCCTTTCAATCTGATCTATTGAAGTTCGTGTTGCCCTTGTTTGGTAGTTCTAGAATTCTTATACAAAATTGTATCCTTTTCCAACTTGCCTAAGCTTTTGGTTCTTAGTGCTCTATTGTAGGTAGGACCTACTTCTCAATTTCCTTATCCAAAATGGAAGGCTCATAGAGTTTTAGATTATCCACATTCACTACTGAGTAAATGCACATATATGGGGGTAGACTAGGTTTGTAGGCATTATCACCCACCTTCTCCAATAACTCAAAAGGGTCATGCCACATAGCCTTGATATTCTTATCAAGACCATGTAGTCTTTCCTTTTTTTAATGTAGCCAAATTCTGTCTCCAACTTTGAATGATTTATCAATTCTATGCTAATCATGTAATTCCTTGTACCTTTCTTGTGACTTATCCACCATCTCTTGTACATATAAATGGTTTTTCCTAATTGTTTCAACAAATTTATGAACTTTAATCCTTATCCTATGATGTCTTCCTTCACTCCTCGATTTCCATATACAATATCAAAGGGTGAAAGTGGAAAAACCCAAAGAAAATTTTGAAATAGGAATTACTAGTGAAAGTATGGACTAATATATTATAAGAGTGTTTAATGTAGATCATATATTCATCCTAGGTATTCACATGCTTTTGATTTTAACCCCTAAAAAATTGAACCAATGTCCTATTGACTACTTTTTTTCCCATCTATCTGTGAACGGAATGTTGTAGATCTCTTCAAATTTGTGTCCATCTTCTATCAAAGTGTAGTCCAAAAGGAACTAAGAAATATAACACCCCTATCTAAGATGATGCTCCTTGGTATCCCAGAGTGCACCTAGACTTGCTCAAAGAACATGTTTTCTACTTCTTGTCCTTTGATGGTACTTTTACAAGGCAAAAGAATGCACATATTGTTAAACCTATTAACTATCACAAAAAAATAGTTATGTGTTTTCTTGGTTGTTGGAAAAATGCCCATAAAACACATGGAAATTATTTCCCAAGGATGATTTGGTATAGGTAAGGGATGGTATAAACCTTTATTTATATTATTAGGCTCTCTGGTACAAAAAATTATGCATCATATAACACATTGAGCTACACCATCTTGTTGGATTACTGCGAGGGGGGGTGAATCAGTAATAGAGAAATTTAATCATTTTTAACCATATAATCCAAATGTTATATCAATGTAGCATTATCATCCAATAAATTAAGCAATGAATAAATGAAAAATCATACACATACAGAGTACACCAATGTTTTACATGGAAACCCAAAGCGGGAGAAAACTACAAAATGCTTTTTCTTATATGTCTTGAAGAATTACATTCATTGGAAGCACCAAATTCCTTTGTTTTCCGACCGCAACTAGAAGGATGCTCCAACCCCCTTGTTTCTCAGGCTACAATCTAAATCAATATCCAAATCCCCTATTCTATGGCTACAACTAGAAGGAGGCCACAACCCCCTATGTTCTCCAACTACAATCGGAAGGTGGCTACAACCACATGTCCTTGCCTCATCCAACCGTCCTGAAGTAGAAGTAGAATGATGGAATCACTGTCACAATATCACTGTGATATATACTTCTATAAACCTATACCAATGAAATGGAACCATGCATCAACCATGCATCAACCTGTACATCAACCTACAATCAACCTATACTATAAACAAGTGCATCAACCATGCACCAACCTGTACAAAACAACCTATAATCAACCTGTACCATAAAAAAGTGCATCCAACCATGTACCAAGTATGTACCAATCATGTTTCAACTACTCATAAACTATGACTCATCAATATGTACCAACATCATCAACTATACACCTCATTTATGTTCCAACTCATCAACTACTTGTCTCAATCATGTACCCAACATGTACCTTAACCAAAATCCCTCATCAATTTCATCATCAAAATATGATTTGTAAATTTGTATTAGATCTGGTGTATATGATCACATACCTGCAAACCTTCCTTAACTTTCACAACAGGAGACTAGCATTTTCATCAGACTTTTCTTTAGTCTCACATGACTAGTTTGGGATTAGTCAAAAACCCTAACTTGAAATAATCATAACTATGTACCTGTAATGAATAAATATATGTACACTATTTTAATTAGTTTATTTTATGCAATTCCTCTAGGTGTCACTCCTTGGAACCTCTCAGAAAATGAGTTATATAAAAAATAACATACCTTGCTGAATTCTAGATTATTCTAGATAGCAACATTGTAGAGAGTTCCCCACATAGAGTATTTGTTGAATGGATCTGAAAATGTTACAAAACATAATACAGACTATACTCTAACCAACACATTTTTTCTTATTGAATATGGATCTATTATGAAGAAGTTATGACGTTTTTATCTGAAACACCTGTTTTAGACTAGTTTCAGGACTAGCCACAAACCCTATTTTCCACATAGTGTAAATAAAAAAATACAACGATCCAAAATATGAATTGTTTACCATAGATACTTGTATATGTTTCCTCAACGTCCTATCAATTTCACATTCTGAATCATTCTAGAAAAAAAGTTATTGCAAAAATGGTAAGATTACTTGTAAATAACATACCTTAGAAAGCATCATCAAAAGAATTTATCCTCCCTTGAATTCCAACCTTCTTTTCTTCATCTTCCCTATGAAACTTAGCTTAGATATCATTTGGTTACCTCAGTCACCTATAGATATTCAATATTCTCAAGTGTGATATAAAATGAGAGAGCCTTGCCTCTTATTTATACTCTCCAAATATCTTCCTTAGAAGCATCTTCTAGGTCACTTAACCCATTTCTAGGTCACTTAACCTATTTTCCTCATTTTTAGGGTTAACCACTTTCCATAATTAAAAATTTCTTCATTACTTTATCATTTAAATACTCCTCCTTGACTTTTTCATCTTATTTTATCATTTAAATAATCTTCTTTGATTTTGTCACTTCACTTTATTATTTAAATAATCCTTCTTAACTTTGTCACTTTAGTTTATCATTTAAATAATAATTTCTTCTTTGCAATCTCTTTGACTTCTTTGACCTTTTGGGGCTTCAAGCCAACATATGAGGGTCCTCCAACTCTGTAAGGCCATAACTCTCAAACTGTGAGGAGTTATGTGATGTTCCACATACCACCAGAAATGGCATGACATGTACTATCCATATATAATAGTATTACCTTAAAATACATTAAAACTCATACCATTATACATGAAACAACCTTGGTTCCATTACCCAAACCTTTATGCTATCGAAATTCGCTACCATAATTTTTTCAAGGGTTGACATCAATGACAACCAACCTTAATCAACAATATCCCCCTTTGGCATTGATGGAAACACTCTGATGGAATATTGAAATCATTTCATGCAATACTCAAGTCATATCACTCATGCTCCCCCTGGAACCATGCCTTTGTCCTTTGTATATCTATGACCATTTCTCCCCCTGGAATCATGCCTATGTCCTCTGCATCTGATGAATCTCTCCCCCTTTTGCATCAATGGAAAATGTATCTTTCCATCTAGGGTTGCTCCCCCTGACTGAAGTGTCCTCTTTATGGTGTTTCCTCATGTACATCTAAGACATATAAGATAATGATTCAAAATCATTCATTTTGGAGTAGAAATAACTCTGAGTCTCTGGCGAGGATACTCAAAGGCTTCCCGTGGAAGTGGTTTTGTAAAGATGTCTTTCACTTGTTCTTTTGTGCCCACATACTCAAATATGATGTTATTTGCTATAGCCTATTCCCGTAGAAAGTGATACTTGATTGAAATGTGCTTCATCTTGAAGTGAATCACTGGGTTCTTTGAGATACTGATGACACTTGTATTATCACAATAGATTGGAATGGGCTCATAATACTCAACCTATATATCTTTCAAAGTTTGTTTCATCCAAAGAACCTTTGTACAACACGTTTTTGTTGCAATATACTTTGCCTCGACTGTAGATAGAGATATTGATGATTGTTTCTTGCTTAACCATGATACTAAACACTCATCCAAGTAGAAATTTTCTCCACTAGTGCTTCATCGGTCATCAATAAAACCTGCCCAATCTACATCTATGTAGGCAATAAGAGATAGATAATTTCCTTTTGGATACCGTAATACAAAATCTTATGTTCCTTTGAGATATTTCAAAATTCTCTTCACTGCTAATACATGTGGGTCCTTTGGTGCTACTTGAAATTGTGCCACCTGTCCAAATTCCTACATTAAATCTGGTCTTGATGCTGTCACATATAGTAGGTTGTCAATCATTGACCTGTATTTCCTCTGATCTATAGACTTTGAATCATCATATTTTCTTAACTTGCAATTGGTTTGCATGGAAGTGATAACTGGTTTGCAATCTTCCATTCCAAACCTCTTTATCATTTATTTGATATACTTAGTTTGAGAAATAAAAATTCATTGGTTTCTTTGACATATCTAAAGTCCTAGAAATAAGGATAATTCTCCAAGTAATGACATTTCAAATTCATTCTACATATCCTTTGTAAATTGTTGGCTTAACCTGTCATCATCACTACCAAAAATAATATCATGAACATAAACTTCAATTAATAAAATATTACCTTGACTTACCTTGATGTAGAGGTTGTTTCCTTCACTTCCTTTTCTGAACCCTGCCTGTTGTAGATATTTATTTAGTCTAGAGTACCATGCTCTAGGAGCCCATTTTAGACCATACAAGGCCTTCTTTAATTTTCACACATAGTCTGCATTCTCTGACAACTAAAATGCTTCTAGTTGTTCAATGTAGACTTCTTCTTCAAGTTCCCCATTCAAAAAAGATGATTTTACATCCATCTGACACACTTTAATATTTTTGGAGAATGCATAAGCTAAAGGCAATTGGATTGCTTTCATTCTAGAAAATAGGGAAAATGTCTCTTCAAAGTCGATTCCTTCAACCTGTGCATATTCTTTACATACCAATCTAGATTTGTTCCTTGTAACCTTTCCATATTCGTTCAATTTATTCCTGTATACCCACTTTGTGTCGATCACATTCTTATCCTTTGGTCTTGGAACCAATTCCCAAGTGTCATTTTTCTCCATTTGATCCAATTCTTCATCCATGGCCTTGTTCCAAAATTCATCCTTGCTGGCCTCTTCAAAATAGGTTAGTTCAATCGTAGATGTGAGTGCTAGGTGTGTTTGTTATGGTGAACGAATTCTTCTTCTAGTCTCAACTCTTGCGTCTTTGTTTTCGATAATCTGATCTGAAGGATGATTCTTCTGTACTTGTTTGCTAGGTTTCTTTGGATGCACTTGTTGAACTTTCTCTTCTTCTTCTATCATATTATCTTCATCTTCCTCTTCGACTTCCTTTTCACCTTCTTCTTCTTCTTCGAAAAGATGTTCCATTGATTAATTTTCTTCTTCCTTTGATTCTAGTCTTTATGTTTCATCAATTGTTACATTGATGCTTTCTAAAACTTTGTTCAATCTCATATTGTAACACTTGTATGATTTCCTACTACTTGAGTAACCAACAAGTACTCCTTTTCCCACACGAGAGTCAAACTTTCCCATTTTTCCATCTTCTCTTTTGATGTAGCATTTTCTTCCAAAAACTCTTAAGTGCTTCACATTTGTTGGTCTTCCTTTCCATAGCTCGTAGGGAGTTTTGTTAGTGTTGTTTCTGAGCATTAAAATGTTTTGAATGTGAACTATTGTATGTACTTCATGTGTCCAAAATATATCTATCAATTTGGAATCCATTAGAATTGTTCGAGCCATTTCCTGTATTGTCTTGTTCTTTCTTTCAACAACTCCATTATGTTGAGGTGTCCTAGCAATGAAGAATTGCCTTTTTATTCCATCATTGTTGCAGTAGTTCATAAATTCCTTTGAAGTGAACTCTCCTCCATTATCATATCTCAAGAATTTTATTTTTGAATCCATTTCATTTTCAAACATTTCCTTGTAGATCTTGAAGTTTTCAAAATCTTATGACTTATTATTGAGAAAGAAAACTACAGTGATTATTGTATAATCATCAAATAATAACATAAAATATTTCTCACCTTTTAAACATTTTTTTGTAGTTGGTCCAACTAAATCAGTATGCACAATTTCCAATGGTATTTTCATTGAATATTCCTTTGATTTGAACCTAGCATTTGTTTTCTTTCCTTGTTGACAATGCTTGCATAAAGTTTTGGTTGGTTTCTTGATCCGGGGCATTTCTATGACTGCTTCTCTTCTGCTGACTTTGACAAGGTTATCAAAATGTATGTGACCGATTCTTGTGTGTCATAGCCAAATTTTATTTTCCTTTCCTACAAAACACTTTTCATTTCCAATTTCACTTAATACATATGTGTTGCTTGAAGTTCTCGCAACTGTAGCAATCAATTTTCTTGAACCTTTTTTTCTTATCTTGCACTTTTGTGAATCAAAAGTAAATTTATGACCTTGGTCACACATTTGAATCACACTTAGAAGATTATGTTTCATATCTTCTACTAGTAGAACATTTTCTTCCTTAGTATTCTTGTTCCCAATTCTGACTGTGCATTTTCTAATGATTTTAGCTGAATCAACATTTCTGAAGGAGAATGATCCATCTCTTTCCTTTTGTAATGTAAGAAACCTATCTCTATCACCTGTCATGTGTTTTGAAAATCCACTATCAACATACCAACCACGTTTCACCAGCTTAGCTTGTAGAGGGAGTGCGCATTTTTCATTGCTATACTCATCCTACTTTCTTATCCATGTCCTTTTCTAAGGTTCATGTCTATGATTGTTGTTATTCTATTGTTGTTCTCTAGGATGAACTATCATTCTGCAATCTTTGGCCATGTGTCCAAAATTGTTACATTTGTAACATTCCACTTTAGTTCTCAAAGATTCAAACCTGTTGTAACTTCCTCTTTGTGTTTCACTAGGCCTTCTTGGATAACCCCTTTGTGTATGAATTTCAAATTTGTTTAGGTTCATTTTGTTAGGATTTATGTCCAAAATTATTACATGCATAACATAAACCAAAAAATATAGTTTGATACCTTGGAGTTGAAGATATTCTGAAAGGAGGTACTCTTATAAATTATTCATCTTCCTAAGTCCTATATTTCAGTTATGGATTCTGAAATCTGAATATTCTTGGTGGAGGATTGTCCCTGTAATCTTCCTTGTAGATGTTCCTACCCCCCTTGATTGTTTCTGCATAGATTTTTGGATATGTTTCTTTCTCTATTGTTTTGGAGCTTGATCCTTTTTCTGTCTGATTGTATCCAAGTCCAGACTTGTCATGATGAGATTTTTGACTGTTGATAATGTCATCCAAAACGTTTGAGATATTCTACATATTTTTCTTTTGAAGATCCTTTCTTAATGTGCCAATCTCTTCTTCCAAATTTCCAATGATATTGTATTTTTTTTCTAGCTGTTCTTTGAGTGCTTCTTCAATTATTTTATTTTCTTCTATTTGAATCTTCAAATTTGTCATCATTTGTTCTAGCTCTTGAATGTCTTCTTTCTTGTCTAGTTCTTCTTGTAGTTTCTTGTTTTTCTTCTTTTCTCTTTTGATAACTTCTATGGCACACATTAATTCCTCTTGGTAGTCAAATTATGCCTCTTCAATTTCTTCTTCAACTTCTTCATATTCTTCTTCGGTTTCTTCATATTCTTATTTGAAGTATTTTTTAACAGAGTCTTATACTGCCATGAATATAACTCTTTTTTGTCTCACTGTCACTAACTTCATATTCATTTGTTGATGAGATGTCTTCTTTGGTGCATAAGATTTTCTTGAAAACTTTATTTGTGGTTCTTTTTCCATTTGAGTAACCTTCATCATTTCTCTTTTTCTTATAAGGAAATTTGTTATCAAAATGACCAATACCATCACAGTTAAAACAAATTAAAGGAATCTTACCTCTATACCTATCGTCCATTCCCTTGTTCAGTCTTTTGAAAATGTTGGCCACTTCTTCATCATATTCTAAGATGTCATTGTTGCTGCTATGTTTTTCTTTTTTCCTTCCCTTTTTCTTTGACTTTTTAGATGCTTTGAAGGTTTCTTATTTTATATCTGTATTTTCTTGTTCAATTCTCATTTCATATGTTGTGAAGATTCCATGTAATTCATCCATGCTTATTGAGTTTAGATTTGATCTTTCTTCTAGTGCTGATATCTTAGGGTCAAATCTCATAGGAAGAGATCTTAGTACTTTTTGAACAATTACAGATTCTTTGATTTATTCTCCCAATCATATGATTTCATTTACTATTTCATCAACTCGTAAAAAGTAAGATGCAATATTCTCATCTTCCTTCATCTTAAGTTGTCTGAATTGACCTCTGTAAGTTTGAAGCTTTGCTGCTTTGACTTTTGAATCTCCTTGATAAATATTTTGAAGTTTGTCCCAAATCTCTTTAGCGGGTTTACAATGTGCAACTTTGGTGAATACTGTTTCACTAAGACCATTCATAAGTGAATTTTTGGCTTTGGAATTATTTTGACTGAGTTTCAATGCTTTGTCATTTGTTGGCAGAACTGTTGGTGTTGTGTATCCATCTACAATTGATTTCCAAATTTCAAATCCCTGTGCATGTATATATGTTTTCATCCTTATGCTCCAAAATGCATACTTCTATCCATTGAACTGTGGTATTCCATTTTTATACAAGTTGTTTCTCTCCATGATCTACATTTTAGTTGTTAAACTGATTTTTGAAGGAACCTGCTCCGACACCAATTGTTGGATTAGTGAGAGGGGGAGTGAATCAGTAATAGAGAAATTTAATCCTTTTTAACCATATAATCTAAGTTTTATATCAATGTAGCATTATCATCCAATAACTGCAGAGTAAATAAGCAATGAAAAAATGAACAATCATACACATACACTATACACCAATGTTTTACATGGAAACCCATAGTGGGAGAAAACCACATAATGATTTTTCTTATATGTCTTGAAGAATTACATTCATTGGAAGCACCAAATTCCTTTGTTTTCTATCTGCAACTGGAAGGAGGCTCCAACCCCCTTGTTTATCAAGATACAACCTAAAGGAATCCCCAACTCCCCTATTCTCTAACTACAACTAGAAGGAGGCTACAACTCCCTATGTTCTCTGGCTATGTTAAGTACCTATACCATATCTGCAAATATACTTCAAATATAACCAAGAATAAACCATAAACCATTCACCATAACATGAACACAAGAAATAGAGAAAACCCTTGAGGTAGGGTAACACCATATATTAATCCTTATGGAAGGATAAAACTCCTCAAACAATCCTTGCTTGTACAATCACAATA
>ML781739.1:549680-628957 GCA_009831015.1 Picea engelmannii
ACTGGATTGGATGCATACATAAAATACTAAAGGATGACAGTTTGATTATTAGTACATGTACGAGAATTGTATGTACTAGCTACACATACATTTCTTGTACATATACACTAGTACGTATGAGTTTCCTTGTTCTTGTACCATAAATTACCTTAACTTCGGGACGAAGTTTCCTGAAGGGTGGGTGTATGTAATGACCCTTTTCTTATTACTGTGAATAATGTCATAAATAATCCTAAACACTAGCTAAATTATAATTAATTATTATATAACCTTAATTGATTACAAGTTATTAATTAATTATTTTGATTATACTTAGATGAAGTATGATTAACTCCTTGATTTAGGGTTAATGAATGAGTAATTATTAAATGAGACATTAAATGATTAATTATTAAATTAAGGATTAGTGATTAATTGATCATTAATTAAAGTAATTGATTAATTATGTATTAAAACAAGGAAAATAAAAAATAAGTTTAAATGGGTTACGTATCCCATAAGGGATAACGTAACCCATACGTAAAATGAGCATTAAGTAAAGGATAAGACCATTAAAGAGAAATAAATGTATGGATAAGGTGGTTGGTGGGGGAGATGCGAGGGCGGTGAAAGAGGCATAAGGGAGGAAGAAGGACCATGGAGGGGGGATTATTCATTTTTTGGGGGAGATTGATTCATGCATTCGACAGGAGAGTGATTTTTGAAGCTTTGAGACAGAGTTAGAACAGTGGGATTTACAGTGCACACCGGGGCTGAGGGGTTTTGGGCTCGGAGGGCTGGGACGTCCGTAGATGTCCTAGGGCCAGGCGTACTGGTCGGTAGGGTGGTCGGTTTTGGGGTGTTCAAGCGAAGGTTCAAGCGAAGATTCAAGCCGCTGCAGATAGTAGCATCAGAGACAGGTATTTAAACTCAAAATTGTGAAGTGTTTACTTAAATTTAAATTGTATGCAAATTGTTATGTAAAATGTTAGTTTATTTATCAAAATCTGGGAATGAATATGCTAGAGTAAGTGAATTTTTAGTGAATTTTAAAATTTTCTGCTCTATTTTAATTCATGTTAGTTTAAATTAAAAGCCGGTTACTACAGTTATCAAATTAGGAAAAGGGGTTTTGTTTGTCACATTATGGTGTTGAAATAGGTATTTTATAGACTGACAGTGGGTTATGTTCGTCACATTGCGACGTCAAAAAATGTTTGTGTCATTTCAATGTTGGTGTATGTTTTTCACATTGCTACATTGGTTGTGTACATCACATTGCGACAATGGGTTTTTCTCATGACATTATGACGTTTGAAAATGTCTGTCACAATGTGACATTACAATATGTGCATCACATAGTGACGATAGGGCAATGTTCATCACATTGTGATGTTACAATGTTGGCTACATTTCAAAGTGACTATGTTTGACACATTGTGACGTTCGAAAATGTTTGTCACATTGTGATGTCAGGATATGTGTGTCAAATTGAAACATGAGGAAATGTTCTCCACATTGCAATGAGAGGGTGATGTGCGATGTTTATTTATGTTCGTCAAATTTGACATTACTATCCACATTGCGAGGACATGGCTATGTTCCTCACATTGTGAGGACATGGCTTTGTTCCTCACATTGCAATGTCAATTTATGCTTATCACATCGTGACGTTACTATGTTTAACAAATTTCAATGTTGTTATGTTCATCAGATTACAATGTTACTATGTTTTTCATTCTGCGACGTTACTATTTTTAACACATTGCAAAATCACTATGTTCTTCATGTTGTAACATCTAGTTTTGTTCGTGATATTGTGTGTCATATTGCAATATGTAGAAATGTTCTTCACATAGCGATGACATGGTGATGTAAGACATATGTTTATGTTCGTTACAATGAGACGTTACTAACCACATTGCGAGGACATGGCTATGTTCATCACATTGCGACATCAATTTATGTTTTTCACATAGTGAATTTACTATGTTCAACATTTTGCAATGTTACTATGTTCATGAGATTATAACGTTACTATGTTCGTCATTATGCGACGTTACTATTTTCAACAGATTGCAACATTACTATGTTCTTCACGTTGTAACATTCAATTTTGTTTGTTAGATTGTAACATCAGGTTATGTTTATTGCATGCTAAGGTTGGTTTGTGTTCAACACATTATGAAAATCAAGTTTAGGCGATGTTTTTAAAAATAAATTTAACAAAGTGTTTCATGTTTGAAAAAGATAGGAATTTTGAACTCATCCAATATATTACACAGAAGGAAAATTAGAAACATACTTTTTCTTTAAGGACATTGATAGAATATGATTTTGAACTATAAAATTTATCGCTTTGAAATAAGCATATTTAAAAATAGGGTATGCATTTATACATTCTTCCATTTGGTGTTGCAAATTACGATTGTGTGGAAAACACAAAGGAAGGGGTTAAAAGAAACAACCACTTTATAAAAGTTTATGTTCGACACATTGTGACGTTACTATGTTCGACATATTGGAATGTTACTATGTTTGGAATATTGCAATGTTATTATGTTTGTCACATTGCATAGTAACTATGTTTGTCACATTGCAACTTTACTATGTTAATCACATTCCAATATTGCAATGTTCGTCATGTTGTAATGTCTGATTTTGTTCGTCATATTTTAATGTCTAGTTGTGTTTGTCACATGCCCATGTTCATTTGTCTTCGAAAAATTATGAAAATAAACTTTTAGACAAGTTTTTTTTTAAATGATAATAAAAAAAGTTTGGACAACTTTAAAAAAATTGATAACAAAGTGTTTCCTTTGTGACAAAGATAGGAACTTTGAACTTTTGTGATATATTACATAGAAGGAAATATGGAATCATAATTGTTCTAAGGACATTGATAGCAAATGATCTTGAAATGAAAAATATATCCCTTCCAAATAAGCATATATAAAATTAGACTATTCATTTATGCATTCCACTTTTTGGTGTTGCAAATTGCAATAATCACAAAAACAAAAATGAAGGGGTTGAAAGTAATTATGATTTATGGTTGTAAAATATTTTTTTGAAATCCATTTATGACTTATTTGTGATTTATTTATGAAATATTTAAAATATTTCATTTTTAATGATTTTCAGCTTCAACCTTCTAAGTGTCACAAAAGTGACATATTATTTTCCTTTAATATTTTATAACGAAATAATTTTTTCATCCAAATTAATTTTTTTTATAGTAAAATCTTTTATTAAGTTATGAAAGACAGACAAATTTAAGTTGTTTTCATATCAATCAAAATATAAAATATTTTCTTTGTCTTCATATATTGTTATTAAAAATTTGATTTAAAATAAAAAATAGTAATTTTCTTCATATATTGTTATTACATATTTGGTTCACATTGAACACTTTATTAATTTTACTTGAATTTTTTTAATAACTTATATTTTATATGTTAATTTTTCAACAACTATTTTTAATAGTTTAATTTCAATTCAAAAACAATTATATTTTAATTATTTTTTTTCTATTTATATGTTAATATTTTGATTAAAAATTTAAACAATTTAAATTACAAAATCCCAAAATATTACAAACCTGTACATATATAAACTAATTAAAATAAGTCAATTTATAAGCAAGGTACAAACACATTTAAAAATGGTGAATCCATTTATAGGCAACATATAAACAAAAACATTTAGAAGGCTAAATCAATATATAACACTATTGTAATTATATTATAACCAGCGTTATAAATACATATAAGACGAAAATATAAAAAATTATCAAAGTAAATCATCTACGAGGTGTCGAAAATCATCTGGGAAAGAACCATCTTATTGTCCTTCAACGTTCATGAATTCCAAATGAGAATAAGTTCATGAATTCGAAACTAGAATCTACTGCCCACAGTGGGAATATTGTCAAAGACTCTTTTCTAACCGTCCTTCAACTCTGAAAATAGTTTTATGCATTTTAAAGAATTGGTATTTTTAATTCAGACGGATTAAACCAATAGAATATGAGATTACGGGTCTCAATTCAACACCTCCTGTACGGATTAAATGTGGCATTCATATACATCAATTCTGTTTTTTAAATCGAAAAATATAATGAAGATGATAAATAAAAATGGACTTTAAAGATTTTTGGCTGCCTTAAGTTTTAATTAAAAAACTAAGAGATAATTATAAATTTACATAATTAAAAATTATAATTGAATTATTATTTATTTTAATAAACATTAATGTTTTAGAAATGAATCAGTCATAAATTCACATAATTAAAAATTATAATTGAATTATTACTTATTTTAATAAACAACAACGTTTTAGCAATGAATCAGTCATGCTTATGGTAAAGTCATTCGACATATGTTGATAAAAATTGTAACGCTCAAACCTGAAAGTACTTTATAACTTGAAACGTTTGACATAATTCCATTTACATAAAAAGGTTTGTCCGCGCAATAAAGACACAACAAAGTTGATTGCATATATTCCGTGTCTCTATGTGCGGTGACTACATTTTTTCTTGTTTTTAGAGAAACCTTGCTCACGAAGAGAGTTCTCAAACTGGTTTGAAATAAATGAGGAATTTTGATTGGCACGGCTGCCATTGGAATGTTGTTGCAGATTTTGGTGTATCCGAATAATGGGCCTTATTTTTAAAACACATTCACATCTATTTTGCAACCTTAACTCTAAAACCCTAACCCTAATATGAATAACACCTAAATCTAAAACCCTAACCCTAATATGAATAACACCTAAATCTAAAACCCTAACCCTAATACCAATACCGTAAACCTAATAAATTTATTCTTGGAATCGGGATTTTGAAGGCCAAGTTTGATGCAATGGATAATGGATAACTCTTCCAGTTTTCTGAAACAATTAATAGATGTTGAGAAAAAGCATAGGCCATCGCCCTCTCATGCTCTTCGTGCTTAGTGTGGAGCTTATTTTGAATTTCTTCGGCTGTTTGCAGACTACGCTCCCGCCATTTGCAGTACCATCGTTTTGTTGACTGCTACTCGACTCAACACGAAGTGAGGCCATAGAAAATAAATAAGTAATTTTCTGTGTAGGGACAAACTTGTGAATGACACCCTCAAAGATCGGTTGCAGTACATGGAACACGTACCTCTGTCTATCAGACTCCGTAGCATATAGCTAGGGGTGATTAAATAACCAAAAATATTATTCCACGGTCCTGGGCAAAATTTGAAAGGCCGCCCCAAACTTGGCGAGATTTGAAAGGCCGCACAAACCAGGCATCCAGCATAACCAACCGTTGGTTTCATGAGTTAATTGAAATGCAGTAAATGGCATTACCACACAGGGACGATTGACATCCATAAAAATCTGTCCAAAATGACATCTCGTATCCATATAATTAATTTCAACGGAAAGTGGCAATGAGGAGTTTTATTTATATTATTAATTAGTTAACTTGTTAATCATAGAAGTAATTTCTTAATAATATTAATTAAATGTGAAAAAGTAAACAAGGAAACAAACTCATTCATAAATGTAAGGAAGTTATGAACATTAAATTTTATTCATTGATTTGGGAAGAGGACGGAGAATATGCATATTTTATTTCTGACCCTAAGATTAGAAAATTTATAATTAAAAGATAGGTTAATCCATCAATTCCAATCGCATAATAATACATTAACCTTTCTAACCATTAGTTTAGAAAGGTGAAAAATGGCGCTCATCATCGTATATCAACAACTTTTATAAAGTGGTTGTTACTAGTTGATGAGCTACATGCCTTGGGGACTACCATTATTGTATTGATTAATTAATTATACATTAATGTAATATATAATAATAATGTATTAATGCAAAGATGATGATCAACCTAGAACATTAATGTATTATATTAATGTATATAAATCAATGATCTACTAATGTATTAATGTAATATATAATACTAATGTACAAATATAACCTATAAATTAAATTAAAGTACTAATAGATTAATGTATAATGTAACATATTAAACTATTAATACATTAATAATGTATTAATACATTAAATTATTGATTGATAGATAAATAGATACATTAATAATGTAATGTATTAAGTAGTTTATACATTAATACATTATTAATAAATAATATAGTAATAATATATTAAATTTATCAATAAATACATTAAATTTATTAATAAATACATTACTAAAGTATTAATACACTAAAAAAGTAATACATTAATAAAATATACATAAAATAATAATACATTAAACTAATGTAATTAGTAAAACATTATTAAAGTATTAATACATTAACAATAAATTATTATATTATTGTAATGTATAAATTAAAGCATTAATATATTAATGTATAATGTAATATATTAAATTATTAATATATTAATAACTAATAATTTAATATATTAATTAATTAATACATTCCTAAAGTATTAATACATTACAATATTTTTTTTTTGAATAAAAAGTGGATCCTTATATTAATTTCCACTCAAGGCTTACAAAAAGATTTGCAACCTATCTACCTACGCAAAAATGTCTGCGGTTGAAGGTATAATTGATTATGTTGCTCTTCTCGGTTTCTCGAGGTCCAAGTTCCCAAAACCATCGGATCAGATCAACGGTCCACGAAGGCCCACAGCCAAAGGCTGAGATCCTCTTCTTGAATTTGTGATTTGCGTTGTTGGAGGAATGGCTTGCGCTTCTTTCCCGAAGCTCAAACCCTCGAACTTCACTGCGGTTGTATCGCGAGTTCACATTTTGCGATTGTTGGCTACTCCAGATTTTGGGATTTCATGCCTCACGATAACGAAGGAGCGAGTATTCCCTTTCTTCCAATACTCGAAATTCTGAGTTCTTCGAAACCAGATCGACGGTCCAAATTTCCTCGGGATCAACGATCGAGATCCTCTCTCGCATTTCACGATTTCTCATTTCATGACTTCGCGACTTGGGAAAATAGCTTCCTCTGAGCTTCTGACCCCCATTTTTCAAGTTCCCAAAATCATCTATCGATGGTCCATATCTCCTTGAGCACCAACGATCGAGATCTCCTCGAGCACCAACGTTCCAAATTTCGGGATTTCACGTCTCGGGGTAGCGAAGAACCGAGTGTTCCCCTTCTTCTGATACTTGAAAATGCGAGTCCTCTGAGACCATGTCGACGGTCCATATTTCCTCAAGAAAAACGATCCAGATCCTCTTTCGCATTTTGCGATTTCGCATTTCGCGACTTCGTGACTTAGGCAGACAATCCCTTCGAACTCCTAACTCCAAATTGTTGAGTTCTCAAAATCATCAATCGACAGTCCAGATCTCCTCGAGCACCAACGTTCCAGATCTTCTCAAACACCAAATTTCCAGATTCTTTCGCACTTTTTGCAACTTCGCGAAAAGTGCATCCTCCGTGCTCCTAACTCCCGATTGCCAAGCTCCTGAAAACATTTGTTGGCTGAAGATTTTCTTCGCTGACACTTACGACCAACCTCTCTCCTGAGATTCTGCTCATTTTTTACTTGGAATAATTTCTAAGTAGAAAGAGGTGGCACCCCGTCCGGATTAGGGCCATCCAACTGGGTGAGCTCCTCGCATTGGAGCCCGAGGGGTGAGTTTTGGGACTGCTTGGAATCGTGGAGAATGATCTGCTGCATAGAATCAACACTTGTATTGGTGAGTCTGTCTGCTACTTTGTTATCACTTCATCGAATGTGTAAGGGGGTTAGAGTTAGAGAGGCTCTGAGAAGAGCCTCGAAGCTGTAAAGAGGTCCAAGGAGGTGCCAACTAGGAGTGATTTTCCCTAGATCTATGCCATTCAAGATTTTTGTTGCCAAGTCTATTATGACTTTGGAGTCTCGTTCAATGATCAGACTAGTGAGGCTTTGATCCAGAGCCATTTGCACTCCTTTGATGAGACCCCAAATTTATGTTGAGTTATTGGTGTCGCATCCGAGAGTTTCTCCAATGAGGCTTTGTAATTGGCCCAAGTTGTTTCTTATGACCACTCCATAACCTGAGTGTCCTGGATTACCTTTTGATGCGCCATCAAGGTTGACCTTGTGGAAGCCTGAAAGTGGGGTGGGGGGAGCCACTTAGAGGGACTGAAGGATTTTGAAATTAGGGAGGGCTGCTGAGGAGGGCTAGAGTGATAAAAGGATAAGCCCCAAGAGTTGAGGAGTGAGAGCTCACCTAGGTCAGTGGGGAAGTCTTCCTTGGTCCATAATTGTAGTTGAAGAGTTTCCTGGAGATGTAGGAGGATTGTATTCCAGAGGAGAGTGGGAGGACAGGGTTGGAAATGAAAGATTCTTCTGTTCCTCTCTTTCCATAGTTTCCAAGCTATAAATCTTGATAAGACTTGCTAGGTTCTGTTCAGGATAGGAATTTTGAAGGAGTTGGAGCCCCAATCCCTGATGGTGCTTATGATACAATTTTTGACTCATTTGTTTCTTCTCATGAACTGAGTGGCGTGGTTCGAGATGTTTGCAATGAGTGGACAATTATTTAGGAGGTGCTCCATGGTTTCTTCCTAGAGATGGCAGAGATGGAAAATCGAGGGGCCAATGAAACCTCATCTTTGAAGATTGTCCCAGGTCAATATCTTGTTCTAGAGTAGAAGCTAGAGGAAAGTAGAGATATTGGGCCAGAGTTTTGATTTATATATCATTGTCGAGATGCTATCTTTTTGAAGATTGTGGAATTTCTCCTGAAGAGTGTATCTATCCTTGAGAGTAAAGCTTCTATGAGGTGTTTATCCCCATCTATGAATGTCTTGGTCTGTGCTTTTTTGGATTCGCCTTTGGGTTGTAGCCTATTTCTAGTGCTGCAGGTCATATTCCATTTCCACTTGGAGTTCATGATGAGTAGATTTCCATATTCTCCAGGGAGAGCTACTGGGGGTATCTGTCCACAAATCTGATAATCTGAGAGTGGCAATATCTTGAATGTGATTTTCATAGGATTTTAGATTTTCTTCAAGTTGAAGGGGTGCCATTTGATGCGAGGAGTCCATCCAGAATAGGGCATTATGGCCATTGCGAACTTCCCAGAAAGAATTCTCCTGTATGAGTGGCCTTTTTTTCCAGGCTGCATTCCAGATGTTGGAGCCATGAATTTGCTCATGGATTCTTATAAGTTGACTTTGGTGTGTATTTGGGGTATATTTTCATTTCCAGAGTTTTGCCCAGATCTATGCTGGTGTTTTGAGACATCTCCACCAAATTATTTCTCCCATGGTTTTATTTAATTTTCCAGGGTCTCGGAGGCCCAGACCACATAAAGATTTGGGCTTGCAGACTTTGTCCCAGCTGACTAGGGCCCATTTTTTGTTTGGGTTGCAGATTTCTTATTTTCTTTATGACTAATTGAGGGGAGCCTAGGGTTGAGAAGAGGTAAGCTGGGATGGCTTGGAGGACTATATTTAAGAGAACAATTTTGGCTGGAAGGTTGAGGGAGTGAAAGGTCCAGTTGCTCAAAGGGTTGGTGATGGAGAGTAGGAGAGAGTCTCGAGAGATGTTTCCCGTTGTTGAGTCAGAAAGAGGGATTCCCAGGTAGCGAGAGGGAAGAGTATAGACATGGGTGTTCAGAAGTTGAGAAAGGTGTTGTTAGATTGCCATGAGAGTATTAAAAAAGAAGAGTTGTGATTTGGCCAGATTAAAGGTGGTGCCAGAGGCTTTGCTGAAATTGGAGAGGATGGTGCTTAGTTGAATTGCTTCTTGCACGGTGGGGGTGTTCATTATAAGTGTTCCATTGACAAATTGCCTGTGGAAGGATGCTGGTTGTAACCCATGAAGAGGGAGGCCTTTGAGGGATCCATTCTGAATTGAAGCCTTAATATAGCATCCTAGACCTTCAGCCATTATGAAAAAAATGAAAGGGGAGACAAGGTCACCTTGCCTTAGTCCTCTTGAGGGGTAGAAGGGTGGAGAGGGGACACCATTGACAATGATTGAGAAAAAGTTTGAGGAAATGAGGTTCATTATCCAAGAGACCTGTTACTTCTTGAAACCAAAAGATGATAGGAGCTCTTTCATGTATTGGCAACTTAATTTGTCAAGATATTTTGAAAGGTCAAGTTTTAGAAGAATACATGGAGTATGAGTGCTTTTGAGAGAGTGAATGATTTCATGGACAAGTATGACTATATCCATGACTTTCCTCCCTTCGACATATCATGATTTCTCCTTGGAGATGATGAAAGGTAGAATTGGATTGAGTCTTAGAGCTATGACCTTGGAAATGATTTTGTAGATCGCGTTGCAAAGAGATATGGGTCTGAATTTATTTGGATTTGTGACCCTTTCTTATTTGGGTATTAGGGTGAGGAAAGTGGCATTTAGTGCTGGAATAATTTTTCCTAAGTTGCATGATTCCTCTACCAGTTTCCACACTTCCTCCCTTAACATTGGCCAACAAGAGTGGAAGAAGTCTTTTGTGAAACCATATGGACCTGGAGACTTGCCTATGGGTAACTCTTGGATAGACTGATCCACTTCTGCTTGCATTATTGGTGTCATGAGAGCCTCATTCTATTCCTGGGTGATTACAGTTGGGATATTTTGGGTCACCCACTCTATTGTTGAGGTGTCATCCACCTTGGGTTTTGAGAGGAGATCCTTGTATAAGTCTGTAAGCTTGTGCATTATTTCTTGATGAGTTAACAGGGTCTTTCCTTGCAAGTCATTCAGCTTCATGATGCGATTGATAAGGCATCTGCGGATCATAGAACGGTGGAATAATTTGGTGTTTTTCTCTCCCTCATTGAGCCATTGAACTCGAGATTTTTGTCTCCACAGTATTTCTTCCTGCTTGTGTCTTTATTCTAGTTTCCTTTTGAGTTCACTCTCCTCATGCTCCTGAGTGATTTTGTATCCTATGTGAATGAATTGTCCCTGAAGGTTCTCTAGTTTTTTTTCCATCGTTTTCCTTTCCTATAAAATGTTCCCAAAGACTTCTTTGTTTTATTTGTGCACCTGTTGTTTAAAATGTTTGAGTTTTTGCTAGAAGCAATACATTTTTGTACCCCTCTGTGTTTTTCGTAGTGCTCCACCAGTGATGGGATAACTCTTATAAATTTTGATGGGAGAGCCACATTTTTTCAAATATGAAGTGTTTAATATTGGGGGTGTCAATAATGGTCCGAACCTGCCTTTGCGATGATGTTGGAGTCTACTAGGGGGCCTTCCAAAAGGAGAGTTTCTGAGATGAGGAAGCGATCAAGCCTACATGCTATTTGTTGGTGATCTAATATTTTGTTGGTCTAGGTGTAGGTGTCATTGCTATTCTCAATATCTACCAGTCTCAGGTTCTCTACAAGTTCCTGGAATTTTGCGCTATCCTTCTCGAGGCATTTTTTTTCCCCTCGCTTCTCCGCCAGTGTGAGAATCATGTTGAAGTAGCCCCCTATTATCCATCACTTACCCTCTGCTAAGGAACCTAGGTAAGCCAGGATTTGAAGAAATAGGTCTTTGTCTTGGTTTTTCTGCGGTCCATAGGCATTTTTTATCATTCCCTCCTTGTCTGAACCGATGGCTATGTAGTGCGTTGTGATGGTGCATCGAGTGGAGAAGCCTTGATCAAGGATGATTGTAGCAGGATTTCATAGGATGGCCATGCCTCCTCAAGCCCCTTTTGAGTCTGTTTGATAGGATTCACAATTATGTTAGCATGTTTTGATGATATCTTCTACAGTTTTCCCTGCACATTTTGTCTCTTGTATCAGGAATATATCAGGGTTTTCAGTTTTAATGCAGTTTCAAAGAATCCTTTTCTTGGATATTCCATTTAGGCTTATGATATTCTAGGTGAGGATATTCATACTTCAAATTTTGGTGGGTGTGAGAAGGAGCTCTCTGAGATCTTGTGAATATATCCTAAGTTGATCATACAGTTTCTCGCTTCCTTTTTTCGTTGGTGAGCCAATTTTTTGCACCATCGCTTGTTTTCTTTTGGGTGTTTTCTTGGTTCTAGGTTTGGGTCTATGTTGATCCCAAAATTGGAGGTAGCCCCTTCTTATGAATCTAGAAATATCTTGTGAACTTTCCTAAGTTGGTCCTATGGTAAGGTTTGGAGATCCTTCTTGTTGAGTGCCTCTTCTAGCCTGTCTAGGTCGATTTCTACTAGGTCCAGTTCATCCATTTCCATGACTATGTCTTCTTCTCTTTCTGGTTCTTCCCCTGAGGCTAGGTGAGCATGTGGGTCTGCTTGATTTGCTAGGGTCTGAATCCCTAGAGACGGTTAATCTTCCTTGCACTTGTTGAGCTCTTTCCCCACATTGTTGTGGGGGTTTTCCATCTCTTCTGCCTCTCGAAGGAGATTGAGGTCTTCAAATGAGTTGTTATTCGGGTTCTTTTTTCCATTGCCTGTTGTGGGATTCTTCTGAGGTTGTTTGCTTTGATTATGGACCTGGATGAATCCTTCCTTTGGATTCTCTTCAACTTCATTTTTGTGGGGGTCATTTAGAGGGAAATCCATGAAAAGGTGCCCATGTTCATGGCATTTTCTTCATCTGAAAGAGATGTGTTCATAGTCTATGGTTTGGGCCCATTCCTCGTCTTTGTATTCTAGGGTAACTGTGTCTGACAGAGCTTTGAATATGTTCATATAGACACATATCCTTTCATAGGAGGTGTATTTTCTCTATTTGGTAGCTTCAGGAGATTTGACATAGTTACCGAAGGTTTTAGCTAAGCCCATTAAAATTTCCTCTAACCAAAACTCTTGAGGTAGGGAATATAGGCGAATCCATACCCGTTCATAGGCAAAGTTTTCCTTTTTTGGGCAGATGCGATCCATCCAGAACCGCAGGTAGAGACCAACCTATTTGTAGAAATACGATCCTCCTTAACAGATCTGGTCCTTGTCCTCTAGGTTGTACAATATTATTGTAAAGAATCCTTTAGAGCTTAGTTGAAGCTCATAGTCTCCCTTTGGGTTCCACCATGCCTTGATCCAACGATCTAGGTCCTTTTATGAGGGCCAAAGACCTAGGAATTTGCCTGTGAGGGCATGGTCCCTCATGAACTGCATGTGCTCCCCTATCCTGGTGGTTATGATAACATATATGGGTGTAACTAGGGCTTGGGGGATACATTTTCTTGGTATCCGGACCTCATCTTATTTTGGATGCGAGGACTCAACATCCATGTTTGATTCTTTACTTGTATCCATCTCTTCCTGCAGATATTGGTATCGTAAGTGCAATGGCGAATCAAAGGATGGTCGACGTGCCCGTGAGTTCTCCAGATCATTTGCGACAATGTTACGGTAAGAGGGGGATTTCGCCCCCCCTTTTGTGCCCATTCTTCTATGGCAGTTAGTGTCGGAGTGCAGAGGCGTTCAACGCATATAGAGGAGTTAAGGCCTGGTCAAGGTGGGAGGGAATCTGGTGCATGTAATCCCTAACCTTGCAGAGATCTCTTTCCCTGTTAGTGTCTTAATACATTTCAATAATAATAAAGTATTATTACACTAATAAACTAATACATTAATAAAGTAGTAATACATCACTAAAGTATTAATACATAATTACATTATAAATTAGAGTGTTAATTTACATTAAAGTATAATATAACATATTAATTAATTGTTACATTAATAATGTAATATATTAATTAATTATTACATTTATACAATAACAATTAATACATTGCTATTTAGTATTACTTTAAAAAGTAGTACATTAATAATACATTATTACAATAATAATACGAAAGTAAAAAAATTCATACATTAAATACATTTAACAAATTAAATATTTTAAAAAATTAAATACATTAAATACAATTTTAATAAATACATTTAAATACATATTTTAATAAACTAAATATTTTAACAAATTAAATACATTTTTAAGAAATACATTTTTATTAAATGATTATGAAGAAGAAACCTTAAGAGGGTAAGTGAATACTTGTGATTCTTTAGAATTTTGTTTTTGTGCTCGAAAAACATTAATATAAGCTTCCCAAGATCACCATACTTTTGTTGAGTTAAGAGGTTAGGAAGGTTGGTAGTATGATAAATATTTTGAAAATGAGATCTAATATGGGTATAGGGTGGACAATCTAAGAGAAAGTATTTTTCATCTTCAACCTTCTTAGTGTCACAAAAGTGACACACTCTTTCATCCAATGAATTTTTAGGAATTAAATACCTTTAACAAATTAAATATTTTAATAAATTAAATATTTTAACAAATTAAAAACATTTTTAATAAACACATTAAATATATTTTTAATACATTAAATTTCATACATTAAATACTTTTAACAAATTAAATATTTTAGTAACTTCAATAATTTAATTTAACAAATTAAATACATTTTTAATAAATACATTACCAAAGTATAAATACATTAGAACATTAATAAAGCATTATTTCACTAATAAATTAATACATTAATAATACATCAATAAAGTAGTAATACATCACTAAAATATTAATACATTATTAAATTAATGTAAAATATAAATTAAAGTATTAATTTACATTAATCTATAAAGTGACATATTAATTTATATTAATTAATTAATTAATCAATTTACTTCATTAATATATTATTACAATAATAATACAAGAAAAATACATTTAATACATTGATAGAGTATTGATGAATAAAGTGATAAAATAATACATTATTAAAGTATTAATACATTGACTTTAATGATGTTATTAATACATTATTACAACCATTTATTGTAAAAATTAAAGTTTTAATGCATTAATGTATAATGTAACACATTAAATTATTCATACATTAATAATACATTATTAAAATATTAATAAATTAATACAATAATTGACAATGACACGAAGGAAAGATTGACTATGGTTCATCGTAGTTGTCCCTCATCATTGTTGATTGTGGTTGAAAATGATGATGACTCACTATGACTAACCGAGGTTTATTATGGTTTACCATGCCCATGGTTGGCCTTCGTTGACCATGTGTATAATTTATTCTACTGGGCCATGTTGATTATGTTTAATCATAGTTTACTATGGCACTACTGCATTACAATGTTGATCATGTTTTGTTAGTCACATTGCGACATCAGGTTTTGTTCATCACATTGTGACATCAAATTTTCTTTGTCACTTGCCATCATAAGGTTATGGTTATCAAATTAGGAAAAAGGGTTTTGTTTATCACATTATAGTGTTGGAATAGGTATTTGATAGACTGAGAGTGGGTTATATTCGTCACATTGTGACGTCAAGAAATGTTTGTGTCATGGCAATGTTGGTGTATGTTTTTCACTTTTCTACATTGGGTTGTGTACATCACATTGCGAAAATGGGTTTTGTTCATGACATTACGACACTTGAAAATGTATATCATAATGTGACATTTCAATATGTGCGTCACATAGTGACGATAGGGCTATGTTCATCACATTGTGATGTTACAATGTTTGCTACATTTCAAAGTGACTATGTTTGACACATTGTGACGTTTGGAAATGTTTGTCACATTGCAACGTCAAGATATGTGTGTCACATTGCAACATGAGGAAATGTTCAGCACATTGCGACACGAGGGTGATGTGTGATGTTTATTTATGTTCATCAAATGTGGCATTACTATCCACATTGCGAGGACATGGCTATGTTCCTCACATTGCGAGGACATGGTTTTGTTTATCACATCGTGACGTTACTATGTTCAACAAATTGTAATGTTGCTATTTTCGTCAGATTACGATGTTACTATGTTCGTCATTGTGCGACGCTACTATGTTTAACATATTGCAACATGATTATGTTCTTCACGTTGTAACGTCTCATTTTGTTCGTGATATTGTGTGTCACATTGCTACATGAGGAAATGTTCGTGAGATAGTGATGACATGGTGATGTGCGACGTATGTTTATGTTCCTCACATTGCGACGCCAATTTATGTTTTTCACATTGTGACGTTACTATGTTCAACATATTGCAATGTTACTATGTTCATCACATTATAATGTTACTATGTTCGTCATTACACAACGTTACAATTTTCAACGGATTGCAACATTACTATGTTCTTCACGTTGTAACGTTCAATTTTGTTTGTCAGATTGTAACATCGGGTTATGTTTATTGCATGCCAAGGTTGGCTTGTGTTCAACACATTACGAAAATGAAGTTTTGGCGATGTTTTTAAAAAGAAATCTAACTAAGTGTTTTATGTTTGAAAAATATAGGAATTTTGAACTCATGTGATATATTACATAGAATGAAAATTAGAACCATACTTGTTCTTTAAGGACATTTACAACATATGATCTTGAACTATAAAATCTATCTCTTTGAAATAAACATATTTAAAAATAGAGTATGCATTTATAAGTTCTTCTTTTTCGTGTTGTAAATTACGATTGTCATGAAAACACAAAGAAAGGGGTTAAAAGAAACAACCACTTTATAAAATTTTATGTTCGACGCATTGAGACGTTACTATATTCGACATATTGGAATTTTAATATGTTTGGAAGATTGCAACGTTATTATGTTTGTCACATTACACAGTTATGATGTTTTTCACATTGCAACGTTACTATGTTAATCACATTTCAACATTACAATGTTCGTCATGTTGTAATGTTCGATTTTGTTTGTCATATTTTAATGTCGATTTATGTTTGTCACATGACCAGGTCCACTGGTCTTTGACAAATTATGAAAATAAACTTTTGGACAAGTTTTTTTTTTTTAAATGATAACAAATTTTTTTTGGACAACTTTAAAAAAAATAATAACAAAGTGTTTCCTTTGTGACAAAGATAGGAACTTTGAACTTATGTGATATATTAAATAGAAGGAAATATGGAATCATAATTGTTCTAAGGACATTGATAGCAAATGATCTTGAACAAATGATCTTGAACAAGCATATAAAAAATTAGACTGTGCATTTATGCATTCCACTTTTTGGTGTTGCAAGTTGCAATAATCACAAAAACAAAAATGAAGGGGTTAAAAGTAATTATGATTTATTGTTGTAAAATATTTAATTGAAATCCATTTATGACTCATTTATGATTTATTTATGAAATATTTAAAATATTCCGTCTTTAATGATTTTCATCTTAAGCGTGTGAGTGTCAACATTCATGAATTCCAAACTAGAACTTACTGCGAGCGGTGGGAATATTGTCAAAGGCTCTTTTCTAACCGTCGTTCAACTATGAAAATAGCTTTATGCATGCATGTACGTCAATTCTGTTTTTTAAATCGAAAATAATAATGAAGATGATAAATAAAAATGAGCTTTAAAGATTTATGGGTGCCTTAAATTTTAATTAAAAAACTAAGAAATAGTTATAAATTCACATAATTAAAAGTTATAATTGAATTATTATTTATTTTAATAAACAATAACTTTTTAACATTGAATCACTCATGAATTCACATAATTAAAAGTTATAATTGAATTATTATTTATTTTAATAAACAATAACGTTTTAGAAATGAATGAGCCATGCTTATGGTAAATCCGTTCGATATATGCTGATAAAAATTGTAATGCTCAAACCTGAAACTCCTTTATAACTTGAAACGTTTGACCTAATTCCATATACATAAAAAGGTTTGTCCGCGCAATAAAGACACAATAAAGTTGATTGCATATATTCCTTGTGTCTCTATGTGCGGTGATTTCATTTTTCTTGTTTTTAGAGGAACCTTGCTCACGAAAAGAGTTCTCAAAATGGTGTGAAATAAACGGGGTGCGGAATTTTTATTGCATGGTTGCCATTGGAATGATGTTGCAGATTTTGGTGTATCTGAATAATGGGCCTTATTTTTAAAACACATTCACATATATTCTCTAACCTAAACTGTAAAACCCTAACCCTAATATGAATAACACCCAACTCTAAAATCCTAACCCTAATAAGAATACAGTAAACCTAATAAATTTATTCCGGCAATCAGGCCAAGTTTGATGCAACGGATAATGAATAACTCTTCCAATTGTCCGAAACAATTAATACACGTTGAGAAAAGGCATATGCCATCGCTCTCTCGCACTCTTCCTGCTTAGTGTGGAGCTTAGTTTGAATGTCTTCGGCGGTTTGGAGACTACCCTCCCCCATTTGCAGTCCCACCATTTTGTTGACTGCTATTCGAATCAAACGAAGTGAGGCCATAGAAAATAAATAAGTAATATTCTATGTAGGGACAAACTTGTGAATGACACCCTCAAAGATCGGCTGCAATACATGGAACACGTACCTGTGTCTATCAAACTCCGTAGGATATATCTAGGGGTCCGCGGTCCTGGGCGAAATTTGAAAGGCCGCCCAAACTTGGCGAAATTTGAAAGGCCGCAAAAACTTGGCATCCAGGTAACCACCAGTTGGTTTCATGCGTTAATTGAAACGTAGTAAATGGCATAACCACACAAGTACGCTTTACATCCACTAAAATTTGTTCAAAATTACATTAATAATATATTAATAAAATGATGATGATGATTGATTTAGGGTACTTTAAGAGGATAAGTGATTACTTGTGATTCTTTAGAATTTTGTTTTTATACTCGAAAAACATTAAGAGAATCTTTCCAATATCACCATACTTTTGTTGAGTTAAGATGTTAGGAAGGTTGGTAGTGTGATAAGTATTTTGAAAATGAGATGTGTATAGGTTGGACAATCTAAGAGAAATTTATTTTCATCTTCAAGTGTCTTAGTGTCACAAAGGTGACACATTCTTTCATCCCATAGAATTTTAGGAATTGACCAACGCCCAGTTTCACTATGGAGCTAGTGAGAAATTGTTCTTATCTTAGCAATGCTTATATTTTTTCTTTACACTTGGAAAAACAAATAGATAATTTTGATCTTCTATATTAGGGTTGATTACATCTTTATAATACCTTAATTTTCTTTTTTCTTCTAACTCTTTATCACACCACATTTTCTCTTTAAATTTTGATTTGACGTTTTTTTTAATAATATATTTTTTCTGCAAAATGGTTTCTTCCATGATTCCCCAATAGTTTAGCCAAGACTGATAGTCTTTATGACGGCTTGAGTCAATGGTGGCTATGACTTGATTTTGAAGCAATTTAAAATAGCCTCTTGTCTTCCATATTGTTTAACCTTAATGCAATTAGTAAAACATTATTAAAATATTAATACATTAAAATATTTATAGAATACTAATTAATTCACTGCTATTTAGTATTACGTTAAAAATAGTAGATTAATAATACATAATAATAATAATAATAATAATAAAATAAAAAATTTCATACACTTAACAAATTAAATATTTAAAAAAATTAAATACATCTTTAACCAATACATTAAATAAAATTTTAATAAATACATTTAAATACATAGTTTAATAAACTAAATATTTCAACAAATTCAATACATTTTTAATAAATACATAAATACATTTTTATTAAATACATTTAAGAAATTAAATATTTTAAGAAATTAAATATTTAAAGTAATTAAAAACACTTTTAATAAATACATTTTTAATACATTAAATTTCATACATTAAATATGTTTAACAAATTAAATAAATTTTTAATAAATTCTAAAACTAAATATTAAAAAAAATAATAAGATTCCCTTAAAAGATTTGAATTCCTACCTTAAAAGTATTTACTAGTTTCCTAATGTCATGGACACCATTCCTATTGTCCCTACAAAGGAAGATTTTTTTTCTTTAGATGACATAGAGTTCGGGGTTAAGCGACTCGCAAATGGGAAAGCTAAGGACATTGAAGACTACCAAGTTGAAATATTTAAAATCGGAGGGTCAATCCTTATCCCTCAAATACACAAGCTCTTCAATTTAGCAGTCAAGCAAGGCTTCCCTAAACCTTGGATGCAAAGCCTCATTGTTTCTATTTTTAAAAATGGGGATAGAAACATTCCCTCTAATTATAGGACCATTATGATTAGCCATATTTTAGCCAAGTTTTATGGAATTATTTTGGAAAAGAAGATTAGCCTTTGGCTATAAAGTCACGGTAAAAGAGCTAAAGTCATGGTTGGGTTTAGGAGATATCATTAAACTATGGACCATCTTGTTACCTTTCAGATCATTGCAGAGGAGTTCCGCAACACTAAAACCAATATTTTTTGTTGTTTTGTTGACTTTAGAAAAGTTTTTGACATGGTTTCTAGGAAAAACCTTTGGAATAAGTTGGAAGAGATAAAAGTGCCTCTCGAGTTGAGGGTTGCTGCAATAAGGATGTATGAGAATGTTATTGCTAAGTTTAAAAACACTGAGGGCTGATCAAAAGAGATTAACTGCAATATCAGAGTCAAACAAGGTAGTCCCTTGTCCCCTACCCTTTTTGGCATATACATTGACAAGTTAGAAGAATGTTTGGAAAAAGAAGGTTGTGTCGGCCCTACTCTCACTCGTATAGTCATCAATATTCTTCTTTATGCCAATGATATCATTCTTATGACAAGGATCCCCCATGATCTTGAAAACCAGCGAAGAATCCTCAAGGAATTTTTCTCCAATATGGGTATGACTGTTAATACTGATAAGACTAAGGTCGTGATTATTAAATCCAATAATATCTCTTATGATACCTTTGTATATGACAACAACAAATTGGAGGAAGTAACTTCATACAAATATCTTGGAATTGATATTCACCACAAGCTCAATTGAAATTATAACATTGAGAAAAGGATTATTGGGGGATGGAAAGATTATTATGGGCTTGAAAACAATTATAAATCAACGAATCTTTAGAGTTGGCATAACAAGAAACTCCTCTTTGAGACTCTTGTTACACCTGTTATTCTTTATGGATGTGATGTGTGGGGTTGTAGTATCTCTCGTGAATCGTGGAGAAAGATAGAGAAAATACAAAAGAATTTTATAACCTATAATCTCAAAATTAAAGGAAATACACTCTATCCCATCCTTCTCTTAGAAACAAGTCTCTCCCCCATTGAGAGAATGACTATGACTAGATACCTAATGTATAAGAACAAGTTAAACAACATGGAGGACAAGAGGCTACCTAAAATTTCTTCAAAACCAATTCATAAACACCATCGGCTCAAGCAAGGATGGCATAAATATGGTCGATCTTGGATAAACTATTGGGGAATCATGGACGAAACAATTTTGCAGAATAAAGATACTATTAAAAAAAACGTCAAATCAAAATTTAAGGACAAAATGTGGTGTGATAAAGAGTTAGAGGAAAAAATAAAATTAAGGTATTATAAAGATGTAATCAACAATAATCTAGAAGATCAAAATTATCTATTTGTTTTGCCAAGCGTAAAGAAAAAATAAACATTTCTAAGATAAGAACAAAATTACACAAGCTCCATAGTGAAACTGGGCATTGGTCAATTCCTAAAACACCATGGGATGAAAGAGTGTGACACTAAAAATATTGAAGATGAAAAGCACTTTCTCTTAGATTGTCGAGCCTATACCCATATTAGATCTCATTTTCAAAATATTTATCACACTACCAACCTAATAAGAATACAGTAAACCTAATAAATTTATTCCGGCAATCGGGCCAAGTTTGATGCAACGGATAATGAATAACTCTTCCAATTGTCCGAAACAATTAATACATGTTGAGAAAAGGCATAGGCCATCGCTCTCTCACACTCTTCATGCTTACTGTGGAGCTTATTTTGAATTTCTTCGACGGTTTGGAGACTACCCTCCCCCAATTGCAGTCCCACCATTTTGTTGACTGCTATTCGAATCAAACAAAGTGAGGCCATAGAAAATAAATAAGTAATATTCTATGTAGGGACAAACTTATGAATGACACCCTCAAAGATCGGCTGCAATACATGGAACACGTACATGTGTCTATCAAACTCCATAGGATATATCTAGGGGTCCGCGGTCCTGGGCGAAATTTGAAAGGCCGCCCAAACTTGGCGAAATTTGAAAGGCCGCACAAACTTGGCATCCAGGTAACCACTAGTTGGTTTCATGCGTTAATTGAAACGTAGTAAATGGCATCACCACACAAGTACGCTTTACATCCACTAAAATTTGTTCAAAATGACATTAATAATATATTAATAAAATGATGATGATGATTGATCTATGGTACCTTAAGAGGATAAGTGATTACTTGTGATTCTTTAGAATTTTGTTTTTATGCTCGAAAAACATTAAGAGAATCTTTCCAATATCACCATATTTTTGTTGAGTTAAGATGTTAGGAAGGTTGGTAGTGTGATAAGTATTTTGAAAATGAGATCTAATATGTGTATAGGTTGGACAATATACGAGAAAGTTATTTTCATCTTCAACTGTCTTAGTGTCACAAAGGTGACACACTCTTTCATCCCATGGAATTTTAGGAATTGACCAACACCCAGTTTCACTATGGAGCTCGTGAGAAATTGTTCTTATCTTAGAAATGCTTATATTTTTTCTTTACACTTGGAAAAAAAAATAGATAATTTTTATCTTCTAGATTAGCGTTGATTGCATCTTTATAATACCTTAATTTTCTTTTTTCCTCTAAATCTTTATCACACCACATTTTCTCTTTAAATTTTGATTTGATGTTTTTTTTAATAATATCTTTTTTCTGCAAAATGGTTTCTTCCATGATTCCTCGGTAGTTTAGCCAAGACCAATAGTCTTTATTCCATCCTCGCTTGAGTCGATGGTGGCTATGACTTGATTTTGAAGCAATTTAAGGTAGCCTCTTGTCTTCCATGTTGTTTAACCTTAATGCAATTAATAAAACATTATTAAAGTATTAATACATTAACAATCAATTATTATATTATTGTAATGTATAAATTAAAGAATTAATATATTAATGTATAATGTAATCTAATAAATTATTAATATATTAATAACTAATAATTTAATATATTGATTAATTAATACATTCTTAAAATATTAATACATTACAATATTAATAAATTATTATTACACTAATAAACTAATACATTAATAAAATAGTAATACATCACTAAAGTATTAATACATAATTACATTATAAATTAAAGTGTTAATTTATATTAAAGTATAATATAACATATTAACTAATTATTACATTTATAAAATAATAATTAATTCAATGATATTTAGTATTACTTTTTAAAAGTAGTAGATTAATAATACATTGTTACAATAATAATAATAAAAAAATAAAAAATTCCATACATTTAACAAATTAAATATTTTAAAAAATTAAATACATCTTTAACAAATACAATTTTAACAAATACATTTAAATAGATATTTTAATGAACTAAATATTTCAACAAATTCAATACATTTTTAATAAATACATAAATACGATTTTATTAAATACATTTAACAAATTAAATATTTTAAGCAATTAAAAACACTTTTAATAAATACATTTTTAATACATTAAATTCCATACATTAAATACTTTTAACAAATTAAATAAGTTTTTAATAAATTCTAAAACGAAATATTAAAGAAAATAATAAGATTCCTTTAAAGGATTTGAAATCCTACCTTAAAAGTATTTACTAGTTTCCTAATGCCATGGACACCATTCCTATTGTCCCTACAAAGGAATAAGTTTTTTTTTTAGATGACATAGAGTTCGGGGTTAAGCGACTCGCAAATGGGAAAGATAAGGACATTGAAGGCTACCAAGTTGGAATATTTAAAATCGGAGGGTCAATCCTTATCCCTCAAATACACAAGCTCTTCAATTTAGCAGTCAAGTTGGGCTTCCCTAAACCCTGGATGCAAAGCCTCATTGTTTCTATTTTTAAAAATGGGGATAGAAACATTCCCTCTAATTATAGAACCATTATGATTAGCCATATTTTAGCCAAGTTTTATGGAATTATTTTGGAAAAGAAGATTAACCTTTCGCTAGAAAGTCACGGTAAAAGAGATAAAGTCACGGTCAGGTTTAGGAGATATCATTCAACTCTGGACCATCTCGTTACCTTTCGGATGATTGCAGAGGATTTCCACAATAGTAAAACCAATATTTTTTGTTGTTTTGTTGACTTTAGAAATTTTTTTGACATGGTTCCTAGGAAAAACCTTTGGAATAGGTTGGAAGAGATAAAAGTGCCTCTCGAGTTGAGGGCTACTGCAATAAGGATGTATGAGAACGTTATTGCTAAGCTTAAAAACACTGAGGGGTGGTCAAAAGAGATTAACTGCAATATCAGAGTCAAACAAGGTTGTCCCTTGTCCCCTACCCTTTTTGGCATATACATTGACAAGTTAGAAGAATGCTTGGAAAAGGAAGGTTGTGTCGGCCCTACTCTCACTCGTATAGTCATCAATATTCTTCTTTATGGCGGTGATATCATTCTTATGACAAGGAGCCCCCATGATCTTTAAAACCAACTAAGAATCCTCAAGGAATTTTGCTCCAATATGGGTAAGACTGTTAATACTGATAAGACTAAGGTCATGATTATTAAATCCAATAAGATCTCTTATGATACCTTTGTATATGACAACAACGAATTGGAGGAAGTGACTTCATACAAATATCTTGGAATTTATATTCACCACAAGCTCAATTGGAATTATAACATTGAGAAAAGGATTATTTGGGGATGGAAAGCTTATTATGGGCTTGAAAACAATTGTAAATCAACGAATCTTTGGAGTTGGGATAACAAGAAACTCCTCTTTGAGACTCTTGTTACACCTGTTATTCTTTATGGATGTGAAGTCTGGGGTTGTAGTATCTCTCGTTAATCGTGGAGAAAGATAGAGAAAGTACAAAAGAATTTTATAACCTATAATCTCAAAATTAAAGGAAATACACTCTATCCTATCCTCCTCTTAGAAACAAGTCTCTCCCCCATTGATAGAATGGCTATGACTAGATACCTAATGTATAAGAACAAGTTAAACAACATGGAAGACAAGAGGCTACCTAAAATTTCTTCAAAACCAATTCATAGACACCATCGACTCAAGCGAGGATGGCATAAAGATGGCCAATCTTGGATAAACTATTGGGGAATCATGGAAGAAACAATTTTGTAGAATAAAGATACTATTAAAAAAAACGTCAAATCAAAATTTAAGGAGAAAATGTGGTGTGATAAAGAGTTAGACGAAAAGTAAAATTAAGGTATTATAAAGATGTAATCAACAATAATCTAGAAGATTAAAATTATCTATTTGTTTTGCCTTGAGCGTAAAGAAAAAAATAAGCATTTCTAAGATAAGAACAAAATCGCACGAGCTCCATAGTGAAACTGGGTGTTGGTCAGTTCCTAAAATGCCATGGGATGAAAGAGTGGGTCACCTTTGTGACACTAAAAAATTTGAAGATGAAAAACACTTTCTCTTAGATTGTCTAGCCTATACCCATATTAGATCTCATTTTCAAAATATTGATCACACTACGAACCTTCCTAACCTCTTAATTCAACAAAAGTATGGTGATCTTGGAAATATTCTCTTAACGCTTTTCGAGCACAGAAACAAAATTCTAAAGAATCACAAGTAATCACTTACCCTCTTAAGGTCCGATTGACCAATTCAATCTTAGTGGACGTTAGTCATCATCATCATCAAATATATTACAACATTAATAAAACATTATTACACTAATAAATTAATACATTAATAATACGCCAATAAAGTAGTAATACATCAATAAAGTATTAATACATTATTACATTAATGTAAAATCTAAATTAAAGTATTAATTTACATTAATCTATATTGTAACATATTAATTACTTCATTAATATATTATTACAATAATAATGCAAGAAAAATACATTTAATATATTAATAGAGTATTGATGAATAAAGTGATAAAATAATACATTATTAAATTATTAATACATTGACCTTAATGATGTTATTAATACATTATTAAAGTTTTAATATGTTAATAATACATTATTAAAACCATTTAATGTAAAAATTAAAGTTTTAATACATTAATGTGTAATGTAACACATTAAATTATTGATACATTAATAATACATTATTAAAATATTAATAAATTAACACAGTAATTGACAAGAAGGAAAGATTGACTATGGTTGATCGTGGTTGTCCTTCATCATTGTTGATTGTGGTTGACCATGATGATGGATGACTATGATTGACCGTGTTTTATTATGGTTAACCATGCCCATGGTTGACCTTCGTTGAACATGTGTATCATGTATTCTGGTGGAAAATGTTGATTATGTTTAACCATGGTTTACTATGGCACTACTGCATTACAATGTTGATTATATTTTCTTCGTCACATTGCGACATCAAGTTTTGTCCATCACATTGTGACATCAAATTTTCTTTGTCACATGGCATGATAAGGTTATGGCTATCAAATTAGGAAAAAGGGTTTTGTTTGTCACATTATGGTGTTGGAATAGGTATTTGATAGACCGACAGTGGGTTATGTTCGTCACATTGCGACGTGAAGAAATGTTTGTTTCATTGCAATGTTGGTGTATGTTTTTCACATTGCTACACTGGGTTGTGTACATCACATTGTGACAATAGGTTTTGTTCATGACATTACGACTTTGGAAAATGTCTGTCACAATGTCACATTACAATATGTGTGTCACATAGTGACGATAGGGCTATGTTCATCACATTGTGATGTTACAATGTTTTCTACATTACAAAGTGCCTATGTTTGACAGATTGTGACATTTGGAAATATTTGTCACATTGTGACGTCAGGATATTTGTGTCACATTGCAACATGAGGAAATGTTTGCCACATTGTGACGAGAGGATGATGTGCGATGTTTATTTATGTTCGTCGAATGTGATATTACTATCCACATTGCAAGGACATGACTATGTTCCTTACATTGCGATGTCAATTTATGTTTATCACATCATGACATTACTATGTTCAACAAATTGCAATGTTTCTATGTTCGTCAGATTACAATGTTACTATATTCGTCATTTTGCAACGTTACTATGTTTAACACATTGCAAAATCACTATGTTCTTCACGCTGTAACATATGGTTTTGTTCGTGATATTGTGTGTCACATTGCAACATGAGGAAATGTTTGTCACATAGTGACGATATGGTGATGTGCGACATATGTTTATGTTCGTCACAATGTGACGTTACTAACCACGTTGCGATGTCAATTTACGTTTTTCACATTGTGACTTTACTATGTTAAAAATATTGCAATGTTACTATGTTCATGAGATTATAAAGTTACTATGTTCGTCATTACGCGGCGTTACTATTTTCAACGGATTGCAACATTACTATGTTCTTCATGTTGTAACGTTCAGTTTTGTTTGTCATATTGTAACATCGGGTTATGTTTATTGAATGCCAAGGTTGGTTTTTGTTCAACACATTACGAAAATGAAGTTTTGGAGATGTTTTTAAAAAGAAATCTAACTAAGTGTTTCATATTTGAAAAAGATAGCAATTTTGAACTCATGCAATATATTACATAGAAGGAAAATTAGAACCATACTTTTTCTTTAAGGACATTTATAACATATGATCTTGAACTATAAAATATATCGCTTTGAAATAATAATATTTAAAAATAGAGTATGCATTTATACATTCTTCCTTTTGCTGTTGCAAATTATGATTTTTAAGAAAACACAAAGGAAGGGGTTAAAAGAAACAACCACTTTATAAAAGTTTATTTTCGACACATTGCAACGTTACTATGTTCGACATATTGGAATGTTACTATGTTCGGAAGATTGCAACGTTATTATGTTTTTCACATTGCAGAGTTACTATGTTTCTCACACTGTAATGTTACTATGTTAATGACATTTCAACATTACAGTGTTCTTCATGTTGTAATGTCCAATTTTGTTCTTCATATTTTAATGTCAATTTATGTTTGTCACATGACTAGGTTCGTTTGTCTTCAACAAATTATGAAAATAAACTTTTGGACAAGTGTTTTTTTTAAATGATAACAAAAAAAGTTTGAACAACTTTAAATTTTTTTATAACAAAATGTTTCCTTTGTGACAAAGATAGGAACTTTGAACTTATGTGATATATTACATATAAGGAAATATGGAATCATAATTGTTCTAAAGACATTGATAGCAAATGATCTTGAACTCGAAAATATATCCCTTCCAAATAAGCATATATAAAATTAGACTATGCATTTATTCATTCCACTTTTTGGTGTTGCAAGTTGCAATAATCACAAAAACATAAATGAAGAGGTTAAAAGAAATTATGATTTATGGTTGTAAAATATTTAATTGAAATCCATTTATGACTTATTTATGATTTATTTATGAAATATTTAAAATATTTCATCTTTAATGATTTTCATCTTCAACCGTGTGAGTGTCACAAAGGTGACATATACTTTCATGCCATGTTCATTTCTTTGTACATATTATTTTCCTATAATATTTTATAACGAAATAATTTTTTCATTCAAATTAATTTTTTTTTTATAGGAAAATATTTTATTAAGTGATGAAAGATATTTATATCTTTGGACAAATTTAAGCTATCTTCATATCAATCAAAATATAAAATATTGTCCTTGTCTTCATATATTGTTATTAGAAATTTGGTTTAAAATAAAAAATAGTATTTTTATTCTTGATATAATATATTAGTATTAGATATTTGGTTTACATTGAACACTTTATTAATTTTTTTTATTTTTTTTAATAACTTATATTTTATGTGTTAATTTTTCAACAACTATTTTAAATAATTCAATTTCAATTCAAAAATATTTATATTTTATAGATTAATATTTTGATTAAAAATTTAAACAATTTACTTCATAAAATCCCAATATATTACAAAACTTTACATATATAAATTAATTAAAATAAGTCAATTTATAAGCAAGATACAAACAGATTTAAAAATGGTCAATGAATTTATACGCAGCATATAAACAAAATCATTTAATTAAAATAAGTCAATTTATAAGTAGAATACAAACACATTTAAAAATGTTCAGTCGATTTATACGCAACATATAAACAAAAGTATTTAGAAGACTAAATAAATAAATATTTAACACTAATGTAGTTATATGATAACAACTGTTATAAATATATAAGACTAAAATATAAAAAAACATCAAGGTAAATAAATATACTAGGTCGCGAAAATCATCTGGGAAAGAACCATCTTACTGTCCTTCAACGTTAATGAATTCCAAACAAGAATACGTCATGAATTCCAAACGCGAATCTACTGCCCACGGTGGGAATATTGTCAAAGGCTCTTTTCTAACCGTCCTTCAACTCTGAAAATAGTTTTATGCATTTTAAGGAATTGGTATTTTCAATTTACATGGATTAAACAAATAGAATATGAGATTACGGGTCTCTATTCAACACCTCTGTGGATTAAACGTGGCATTCAAAAAAAATAATGAAGATGATAAATAAAAATGGACTTAAAAGAATTTTGGGTGCCTTATGTTTTAATTAAAAAACTAAGAGATAGTTATAAATTCACATAATTAAAAGTTATACTTGAATTATTATTTATTTTAATAAACAATAACGTTTTAGCAATGAATCAGTCATAAATTCACGTAATTAAAATTTATAATTGAATTATTAGTTATTTTAATAAACAATAACGTTTTAGCAATGAATCAGTCATGCTTATGGTAAAGTCATTCGATATATGTTGATAAAAATTGTAACGCTCAAACCTGAAACTCCTTTATAACTTGAAACGTTTGACCTAATTACATCTACATAAAAAGTTGATTACATATATTCCCTATGTCACTATGTGCGGTGACTACATTTTTTTTTATAGAGGAACCTTGCTCACAAAGAGAGTTCTCAAAGTGGTCTCAAATAAATGAGGAATTTTTATTGGCATGGTTTCCATTGAATTGTTGTTGCATATTTTGGTGTATCCCAATAATGGGCCTTATTTTTAAAACACATTCACATATATTCTCTAACCTTAACTCTAAAACTCTAACTCGAATATGAATATTGTAAACCTAATAAATTTATTCCGGAATTTTGCAATCGGGATTTTGGAGGCCAAGTTTGACGCAACAGATAATGGATAACTCTCTGAGTGGGCCTAATGGTTAAGAACATGTGTTTCCTCTTAAGAGGTCACAAGTTCAAATCCAGAGGGGGGTAGGGTATGTATACCTTCGTAGACTTTACCAGTCAAATCGTTGGGCGGAGGGGGGTCCCTTGTCCCACAAACAAGGGGGTCTCATACACCAATTTGGTGTGCTGGCTTGGCTGTGACCTTAAAAATAGATTATTATTATTATTATTATGAAATAATTAATACATGCTGAGAAAAGGCATAGGCCATTGCCAGCTCACGCTTTTCTTTGCTTAGTGTGGAGCTTGGTTTGAATTTCTTCGACGGTTTGCACACTACCCTCCCGCCATATGTAGTCCCATCGTTTTGTTGACTGCTATTCGAATCACACGAAGTGAGGCCATAGAAAATAAATAAGTAATGTTCTATAGGGACAAACTTGTGCATGACATCCTCAAAGATCGACTCCAATACATGGAAAACGTACATGTGTCTATCAGACTCTGTAGCATATAGCTAGGGGTGATTAAACTAGCACAACCACTAACTAGCGGCTGAGAGGTAGCGGCTGATAACGCGTGATCTTAATATGAAACGTTTGATTGCATTAGGTTGATAAATGGAACGTGACAATTACACATCCTTACAGTAATTTTTTAATGCGATTAGGTAAATGTTAAAAAGTAAACATGTTAACGGATGCCTTGATAAATGCAAGAAAGTTATGAACAATAAATCTGATCCATTGATTTTGGAGGATGACTAAGAATATGTAATGCATAGCCATGTCATATTAGGGTTTAAGGTTAAATAAGGTTAAAAGATCATTAATTGTGCCCACTATCAATAGATGTACGCCTTTTGGCGTAATAACCAAAAACATTATTCTACGGTCCTGGGTGGAATTTGAAAGGTCGTCCAAACTTAGCGAAATTTGAAAGGCCGCACAAACTTGGAATCACCACAGGGACGCTTGACATTCATAAAAGTCTGTCCAAAATGACACTTGGTATCTATATAATTAATTTCAATGGAACATTGGCAATGAGGAGTTTTATACATATTAAATGAGTGGTCAAAGAAATAATTTATTAATCATATTAAGTAAATGTGAAAAAGTAAATAAGGAAACAAAGGCTTTCATAAATACAGGGAAGTTATAAACATTAAATTTCATTCATTTTTTCTAGAGGATGAAGAATATAACAACATCTTTTATTTCTAACCATAAGATTAGAATTTGTAAATAAGATTAGAATTTGTAATTAAAATACAGGGTAATCCATCCATTCCAATAAGTCACGCCTATCCGCTTAATTAAACAACTAATGATAAACCCAAAAAGTAGAAATTTGTTTGAATTCGTGATAACTCCCTCTAAATCTGTTTGTTAGTGTGATGTGATTGCAGCGTTAGTTTAAACTCCATCTTATAGACTTAATAGTGAAGAAAATTGGAGATAATATGTATCGTAGAATCGAATCAATGAATGAACGAACTAACAAACTCGACGTCGATGTGGTAGCTTACTCAAATAAAAACGTTTGCGCCTTCTATGATCTGTACTCGTGAGGATTGGAATGCCTTCAACAGAAGGAATGAAGGGACATCTTCAATAATGTGCACAACTATGAAACGAATAGATCCTATGTTTGAGTTTGGATATATAGCGAGGTGGGCGTTGGGTTGGGCACTCAGTAAAGCAATTAGCGAGGGGAAAATGAGGTGCACGCAAAGGAAAAGACAAGGAGAACGTCTCCTCCCAACTGCTTCCTGCAAACCAATGATGAAGAAGGGTCTTTGGTCACCCAACGAAGATAACAAACTCACCAACTACATCTTGAGGAACGACTTCATGGGAAGCTGGATTTATGTTGCCGAGCAGGCTGGTAAGCACCCACGTCTACTCCAATTTCAATTAGTCATTTTCTTCTTCTCCTCCTCAGTTCAATTCAATACATTACATGCCTCCGTCAACTCCAATGCAATAATAAGCCAATGCACGGCAAATACATTGATGTATACAGGTCTGCAGAGATGCAGAAAGAGATGTAGGCTGAGATGGATTAATTACCTATGTTCTGGGCTTAAACGAGGTGCTTTTTCACCCCAAGAACAGTGACAGATCATATGCTTACAATCCATTCTCGGAAACAGGTTTCTGTTTTTCCCAATTCATTTAATCAATCTCTTTCTATTCTTTGAATATTCATCACATTTCATTCCCTTCTAGCTGTCTTAATTAATGTCCACGAGGACGCTAAACAGGTGGTCTCAAATTGGGAAACACTTGTCGGGACGCATAGACAACCAGATCAAACTACTAGAACTCTTCCCTCAAGAGAAAAATCACGTTAAAATACCACCCCTCCTCCACCAACGCCACCCACGGAAATGCCGACTCCATATCTAATATCCTTTCTCGACCTGATCGTATTTGCAATACCAATTCAGTGTTTTCTCATGCTGATGATGCTTTTATGTCGTTTCACTCTGCTCACACGTACTTGGACGTCATTCCTGAAGGATACAAGCCACCTAATAACGCCCTTAATGGAATGACTACCGGAGAAAATCAGTCATATGTTCCGGGCGTATTAGAATTAGAACATGAACATCCCAGTTTTCAATTGATAGAGATCCTCTTATTCTCATTTGGGTATTGACTCTACTGAAAACAACAAATAAAGAAGAATACCAGAACTGAAAACAACAAATAAAGAAGAATACCAGAAATGTTGGGAATGAGCGCAGATAATTACGAGAGTAAGTGTAAACTACTCCTTATACTTTCTCTTAATTTAGAGGATTATATTATTAATAATGCCTGAACTTTGACGTTGAAATTGAAAAAAATCTCTTCCCAAAGGTTTATTGAAGATATCAGCTAGCTGAGCTTTAGAATCACAAAATTTGAGGAAAATGTCATCATTTTTTACGAGTTCACGGATAAAGTGAAATCGAATATCGATGTGTTTGATTTTGTTATGAAACACATTATTCTTCGACAAGGAAATGACAGAGTTATTGTCACAAAAAATCGGAATAGGTTCTTTTGTCGTATATCCAAAATCCATCAAAAGCCTTTTAAGCCAAACTGCATGGCATTGTGTTGTTGTTGCCACTACATATTCCGCTTCTGCAGAAGAGATAGAAACTATGGGTTGGGTCTTAGATGCCCATGAAATCAAATTCTTTCCAAAAAGAAAAGCATAGCCCAAAGTGCTTTTTTTGTCGTCAATACTTCCTCCATAATCACTATGAGTATAACATGTAAGCATAATGTTTGTTGCAGCTGTGTACCACAAACCATAAGTGGTTGTACCTGCAATGTATCTTAATATCCTCTTCCCAACTTTCCAATGAAAATCCTTAGGAGATTCCGTAAACGTGGAAATGTAACTTGCTGCATATGTTATGTCAGGTCTTGTACTAGTAAGATACATAAGACTACCAACAAGTTGTTTATACAATGTGGAACTTATTATTGATCCCAAATCTTCCTTTCTTAATTTAGTGCCAAGAGAAATAGGAGTTTCAACAGGCTTACACTTTTCCATCTTAAATATTTTCAAAACTTCAACATTATATTTCTGTTGACTAATAAATATCCCATGATCAGATTGGTCTACTTCAATGCCTAAGAAATACTTCATTAATCCAAGATCTGTCATTTCAAACTCACTTTTCATGGCCGATCTAAATGCATCTAACATCATGTTTCTTGCATAGATCATGTCGTCAACATAAATACATAGGATGAGAATATTATCTTGTCGATTTACCTTGATATACAAAGTAGGCTCATTTTTGCTCCTACTAAAACCATCTTTGAGTAAATAATGATCAATTCTACTATACCAAGCTCACGGAGCTTGCTTCAAACCGTACAAGGCTTTCTTTAATTTGTACACTCAATGCTCTTGCGTTTTAACTTCAAATCCAAGTGGTTGATGGACATACACTTCTTCATTTAACACTCCATTCAAGAAGGCGGACTTGACATCCATTTGATAAATAGTCCACTTATTTTGTGCTGCAATGGCCAAAACAAATCTTGCTACAGGTGCAAAAGTTTCACCATAATCAATGCCAGGTTGTTGTGAAAAACCTCTCGCAACTAACCTTGCTTTTTGTTTCTCAATCTCACCTTTTTCATTCAGTTTAGTTTTATAAACCCATTTGAAACTTATGACATTTTTATCTGCAGGTAGATAAACTAAATCCCATGTATTGTTTCTTTCAATAGCTTCTATTTCATTATTCATTGCATCTACCCATTCTTTTTTCTTTGCAGCTTCATCAAAACAAGTAGGTTGAGATGAGAAAAATGCAAATTGTACTACATTATCATCTTGGTCATATATATCATGCAAACTTCTGATTCTTTGATGATTATGGTCATAATCTGAATCACTATGAGATGAAGAATCATCATGAGACGAATAACTACTTTCATTTTGTACTTGCAATCTCGAAGACGTTTTATTGATTCTTGATGTTCATCTAACTTTGTAGGTGCTTGATGTTCATCTAACTCAAAAGAAGGATTTTGAGAAGTATTGTTTTCCATTTCATCCCATGATTTATCTTCCATAAATTTAACATCTCTACTTACTAGAAACTTCTTAGTGACGGGATTGTATAATCTATATGCTTTCGACTATTCACTATAGCCAATAAAAATGTACTTCTCACTTCTTTCATCAAGCTTCTTTCTTAGCTCTTCATGAACATGAGCAAAAGAAACACAACAATTTTTTTTAAAATGAGAAACATTTACCTTACATCCACTCCATTTTTCTTCAGGTGCTTTACCTTGAACACTCGAAGTTGGTGATCTATTAAGTATGTAAATTGAACATGCAACTTCTTCAACCTAGTAATCGTTGGACCATTTTCTTGTTGTAAGTAAACCCTTGGCCATGTTTATGATGGTGTGATTCTTTTTTCTGCCACTCCATTTTGTTGTGGAGATTATCTGGTAGTCGTTTTCATTTTAATACCATGATGTTTACAAAAAACAACAAACTCTCTCGAGTCATATTCACCACCTCCATGAGATCTCAAAACTTTGACAAATCTACCAGTTTGCTTCTCTTCTTCAGCCTTGAATTCTTTGAATCGAGTGGAAGTCTCGGATTTGTGTTTGAGAAAATAAACCCAAACTTTCATGCTAAAATCATCAATAAATGTTAGAAAATAAAAACTTCCACCAATAGACTCATTTTGCATAAGTCCACATAAGTCTATGTGAACTAACTCTAAACACTCTTTGGTTCTATAAGAGGATCGTGGAAAACTATCTTGCTCGTGTTTTCCAACTATGCAACTTTCAAAAGAAGGAATTTGATTAATCAAAGGAGGCAATCCTGTCACCATAGACTGTCTTTGTAACAAACTCATACTTTTGACTCGTAAATCACCATAACGATAATGCCATAACTCAGTTTCAGTCACATTAGAAATATTACATGGGTACATCTTTCCACTTCTTATTTCTAAGGGAAACAACATGTTCTTTGTCATAGGGACTTTTGAAGCAAGTGTTTTAGATGTATTAAGAATTGTGCAAGTGTTGTTGTGGAAAGTAACATCATAACCATGTGCCATTAATTGCCCTATACTCAACAAATTGTGTTTGATATTTGGTACATAAGTAAACATCAATAATATTTTTCACTTCACCCTACTTTGTTAAAACTGACAAAAACACCTTTTCCGGATGATCATCACCCAAACTAATTGCAGTAATAAGAGATGTATCAATATTAGAAATTAAATCATTGTGACCAGTCATATGATTGCTACATCCACTATCTAGCAACCAAACATCTTTGTCAAGAATTTGCTGATATACTTGACATGAAAGAAACAGAGTATCAGATGTTTCATTTTTTGTTACTTTAGCTTTATTTCTATACTGCAACTTATGACATTCAGATATATGGTGACCCAACTTTTTACAATAACAACATTGAATTTTTTATTTATTTGTCCATCTGTGACCATGATCTTGAGAAGACCATCTTGACTGCTCTGACTTGTCTTTTGTTTGTTTAGGTTTATCTCTAGTTTGAGAACATCCTCTACCACGTCCTCGACCACGTCCATGAAAACCTCTTCCTCCCCCTCTGTCTATGAACACCTTAGTATGAAATGCATGTTCTAAAGTGCCAAGATCCGATGCCATCCTTCCTTCATGAGATAACAATGTATAAGTCAATTCTTCTATAGAAAATCTAGTTAGATATTTTGACTCAAGAAGAGTAGTAACTACCATTTCAAATTTTTTAGGTAAACTTCTAAGAACTTTTTCAACAACTCTTTGGTCTGTGAGTTCTTTTTCACCATTAATCCTAAGTCGATTCATAATACCCATAACTTTAGTCATAAACTGATCAACACTTTCTGATTCACTCATTTTGAGGGTTTCAAATCGAGTTCTAAGGGTTTGAAGTCTTACAGTTTTCATTTTATCATTACCCTTATAAGCTAACTTAAGAATATCCCATGCTTCTTTAGCGGTCTTGGCACCAATAATTTTAGGAAATATAGAATCATCTAATGAATCTAAAATATATGATTTGGCTTTTCATTCTTTTTTTTTAAGTTCTTCTAATGTTTTTCTTTGAACAACAGTTACTCTTTCAACACAATCCCAACATCTTTGACCTTGTAAAATGCCTTTCACCTTATCACTCCAAAAATCATAATTGGAACCAACTAAATTTGGTGCTTGAATTGACCAAGAACTAGACAATTTTCTAATTTCAAAATATCAGCCACAATTTTTTTATATAACTTCAAATGATTTTTTTTAGATTAACTTTAAATAAACTCCAAATTTTATAAATACTCTTCAGACAAATCTAGAGTAAGGAAATTCCAAGCCTGTAATTCTTAGCCAAATCCGTCTTCCAATTCAGTAGTGGCTCTTCTCCAAACCGGCTACAGCTCTATGGCACTTCTTCAAACTGGCGGACAACTCTTCTCCAAATTGATGGCAGCTCTGTGACACTTCTTCAAACACAGATTATTCAAACTGGTTGGTGGCGCAGACATCGTTCACAACACAGTTGAAGAGAACAATAGAAAACAACATTAATGATCAATTCTACTATATTAAACAAGTGATAGCATTAGACAACTTCTCTTCAATGCAGCCATACATAGCCTTAGTACGGAGGCACAATAGGCAGCGTTCAACGAGTATTCTTTAAGATCTAGGAGTGGGCACACACAATGGACTCTCTGCTCCCAAACTCACGCTCTGATACCATGAAAACAACAAATAAAGAAGAATACTAAAGAAGAATACCAGAAATGTTGGGAATGAATGCAGATAATTGATTTCATATTGAATTATATAAATACTAACAAAATATAGTTTTACCATTTCTGAACGGGAGTAACTGTAAACGAATTGTTTTACTAACTAATTAGTTAATGCAATTACAACTCCTAACAACTTCCACCCATACCCATGGAAGCCTCCCTACTCATGCTTTTATGTGTAGCACTTTGCAAACTCAGGGGCATCATAATTATGAAACTGCAAAATCAACATGCAAACAAATAGACAAGTCGACAGCTAGTACACTCCGATTATGTCATGATGAGTTGGCTCAGACTATTATTCTCCTGGATGCACCATTACGGTCCCAGATCTTACTGGAAGGGAGTTGATTAAAGGAAAATTCGAGTATAATTTTGATGGTGAGATCTTGAATAAAAGTGAGACTATTCGCACGTTGCAGCATATTGTGGAATAAGTGGATGGAGCGCTAGTCATTCCTATTCAAATATTGCAGCTGATTTCTCTCATGTCGTCGATCGAGGAGCTTATTCGACTAATAAGCCAGGAGTTGGTATCGTAGAAGATTACGAGAGCCTATATGCGGCCACCCCACTTAATTCTCGCTCCCAGTGTGGTCCGTCAGCAGTTGAACGACAGTTTAACGATTTTCAGTGCGAGGATGATTGCAAGGACCGTCTAAATTGCATATATGATGTAAATTTGTACGTCCCCACGTATACTGATATTAATAACAGCTATCAGTTGCCACATATCGATGGAGGAGGGGTTGGCAATCAATGGGATATCTCAATAATTCCTAGTGAAGAAGCGAACGCAAATCCAATTCCTAAAATATCAAGAGGAGGAAGTGGACGGTTGACGATTCAGTGTAAGGGTGGACCAGGCCAAGTTACAGCTTGGGCGCATGACGACGGCTGCTGTTTCTGATGTCGATCAAATCTATTTCAGCTAAGTGATCCGCTGCAATGTACTAATGACATTCGCCATGCAACAATGATATCTGCACATTTTCATTTGTAGTTAAATTGTAATTCTAACGCTGCTCCTACATTGTGTTTTCGATATGCATATTTTCTGGTTTTTTTTATATCTAGTCGAATTGGTAACTGGTTGAGATTATCTAGGCTAAGTCCAAGTTGAAATTCAGCTTGCTGCTATTATAAATCTTAGGTTAGTGTATGATTTCTACAATAAACTTTAGGTTAGTGTCTACAACCTTTTCAAGTTTAAATCAGGTTGGTTGCCATTATAACTTCTAGGCAATTTCAAATCTTGATGGCTGTCAATATAAATCCTAAGCTAATTCAAATTCTGCTGACTGTTACTATAAATTCTAGGCTAGTGCTAACAACCCCAAGCCAGCACCTAGCAGGAAACTTAAGACTTAGCAAGGACTGAAAAGTCCACAAGAAAGAATCTATCCTCCCAACTTTATCACAACAAGTCATGCTTTATCCTAGATTTAAATAATGATGAAAAACATGCAAGCACTACTTCCCAATCATCTAACCAAACTAAAGCAACTATATACATATTCTGTGATTAGGAAAATTTTAAGTTTCAACCACACGTTTTTTTTTGTTTTTTTTGCCTCAGAAATTACTGTAACATTAATGCACTAGAAATTTTAGCCATAGAACTCCTCACTAATGATCAGCCATAGAACTCCTCACTTAATTTCATGAGAGAATTATATTTATCCATTGAGAAAATAGCTATATTTTAATCAAAAGAATTAATTAAATTGATATTTTGTCGTATGCCCTCTTCCTCATTCATTTTGGGCTTTCTCTTGGCCACTTTGGCTATCTCTCCCTTGCTTAAGGGGGTGGCATCCTCGGCTGCATCTCTTCTTCCTCCTTCCAAAATAATTAATTAAATTGATATTTTAAATAAATGTGTAATATTAAAGTTAATAAACCATTGAATAAATAAATTGCAATTTCAATAAAAATAAAAATATGTATATTTTATAATTTTAAAATATTTTTGTATTGTAATTTTAATAAAAATAATAATATGTATATTTTGTAATTTCAAAATATTTTTATAGTTTTATATAAATGTAAATTAATAATAATAGAAATTCATAATTATTAAGTTAATTTTTTTAAAGGAATTTAAAGTATTAAAAATAATGATATAAAATTTCAAACATAATGTCAAATAAGGATGATGTATTCTATGTATTCATATAATTTATGAGGATTGCATTTTAAATTTACATACTAAGGACATCCTAAACGTTTTTAATCATAGTAGGAATGTTTATTGTTATCTTCATTGGAAAATAATAAATGGTAATAGACCTTCATGCCTTTGTTGAAATTTGATAATTCATTGAAAACACTGTAATGAAAGGACCTTATTTGCTTTATAGGCCTTTAAGAAAACAAAAATTGAGGATTAAATCCATTTTTTATTATTTAGGCTATGATGTTAATGATTTGGAGCTTGCCAAGATCCATACCAACACAAAATTAAATGGAATCACTCATCGAGACCACCAACAATGCTATTTCTATTCAGGATAGTCATTATTCACTTATGTCTCAAATCATGCAAAACCATTTTACATTGGGATCTTAGAGAATAATCCCTAATGCATAAGTTTAATGATAGAAAAACTTATGTTACATTCTTCATATCTTTCTTAAAGTCTCCACCTTGACATGATAATTGTTATTCTAAGAATTATTGATACAAAGGATATGTTAAGTCCTTGATCTTGGGCTTAGGGAGAGGTAAAGGATATGTGATCTTGTTCATCTTGGGCTTGGTATTGGGATGAGGAAAATGATATCTCAGATCCTTGAACTTGATCTTGGTATGAGGCAAAGGGGAAAGGATCTATGTAGCATTCTCAAAATATTCGACATGCAAACTATCATCACATTGAATTCAAGTTTTTTGAAAGAGAGAAGAAGAGAGTAAGAGAGTGTGATAAACAAAGATGCATAGAATGAAGAAAATAGCAATGATCATTTTGGATAATAGAGGAGTGAGTATTTGATGATGTAGAAGTTTGAATGAATGGAATGACAAGTATTAGAGATATAACTCCAATTTTAGGTGGTGTGATGTACACAAGGTCCATTTTGTCCAAGTTCATATCTAAAGTTAATCAAGAGAATATAAATTAGAAAAATTCATTGAGTTTAATAGAGTTTTTATCCCAAACAAAACCATTAATTTTTTTTTTGTGAGACACATTATCTTTACGATGAGTTTGACCAAATGTGTACAATATTTCTATAATATTGAGATATTTACAATCAATTATTAATAATATGTTTTGTTCCATAAAGTGTCTATTATTATAATGAGGATGACATGAACTACATAGTAATTTTTCAAGAGGCTTGGGAATGTTTCACATAATAATTAAATATTAGATACCAATGCTATAAGATGGTTTAATATCCCCACTATAATCCTTGGTTTAATTAATGCTTCTAGATATGAAATGTGGACGAGACCAAGCGATGTAATATGTGAATTGTATTTTCAAATTTTAATAAATATAATTTTATGCCAGTTGTTGGGGGATATGGACAGATTTGGGGGATGAATTAATCCACAAGAGAGGGGAGGGTCTAAGAGAATGTCTAAGAGGGTTCCAAGGGGAAATTACTCATGTCTATTAATTCAACCCACTTTCTAAAATTACTATTGGTATATGGACCTTCTATTGTTGAGTGTTTCCAAATCTAATCATTGAATACATGTAAGAGATTGGGTGTGAGAAGTCACACCCCATAGTTATTGGGAGCATGGGGTTTGAGTATAATCAATTGGAATAAGTGTGTAAGTCAACCAAGTAAGCCAAAAAGAGAAAATAAATATGGGCAGTTACAACAGTTTTCGATAGTGAATGTTTTTGCATAGGCCTTTTGAAAGCATCGCTAGATCAACCGATCAACCACCTGACTACTATAGTTCCACCAAGAACAACACTAAGGAAGATACTCTCTAGTACTTGGGTAATCAGGTAGTACGACTAAGGGTACAGTTGAGCCTCCTTAGTTGGTGCCTTGAGATATTGGGTTGAGTATGACTATTTGACCCCGCACGTATATGAGAGAGATATAGTATAGGGAAAGACCTTGACTATAGGAACCCTATAAGCCTTAAACCTTGGGAAAGAAACATAACAGAAAAGGAACATACAAAATTTATTTTGCACAACCTTGTTTCCTCCATTTTGGTTGCAAAATTCCTATAAAATGTATTTTCAATTAGCAATTTGGGCCATTTGTTAATGCAGTATTATTCAGGGTGGATTATAACTATATATAAGTAAAAAAATGAGTACATTTTTCCCAACATAACCCTTATTTAGGACCAATCCCATTGGATTCCTCGCTTCGCTCTGATTATCATGGTACATATCATTTTTAAGATATTTTTTTCTTGGACCCGACCCCCTTCCCAACACCCTTATTTGGGCCCTATCCCATTGGATTCCCCTTTTCTCCCTAATCGTCGTGGTGCCTATCGCTTGTCACCATTTTTCTTTTTGCTACCACCCACCCATCGCGACATCCTTATTTTCCACTTATCCCATTTTCTTCATCTCTTTTCGACGTCTATCATGATACCCCTCACTTGTGAATTTTTTCAGTGTGGACCCACATACCCATTGTTTCTTTTTCCCAAATGGCCACCACCCACCCAAGAACTAAATAACTTTATTTCCGACAAACTATAGAACAAGGAGGACATTGAGACTCTAAATTAGAACATTAGCAAGCTCAATTCCTTTGTTCAGATCCTCTAGTTCAATGTGCCAACATCAAAGACATCAAGGACACACTCGACTAATCGATGGGTCGCTCCTTGAACCATAACTCTTATGAAAAACCTTCCAATGAGGAAGACAATCAATCTTCCCATTACCAAGTTCCTTATTACACCCACCATCCTCGATACCTATTCCTTCCTAGAATTGAGGTGAACAAATTTGATGGCTCGGATCCCATAGGATGGCTCGTTGAAATGGAAAATTATTTCTCTTTGCATGGGATTACTGACTATTTAGCCAAGATTCATTATGGTATACTGCATATGGATTTGAAATGTTGGCAATGGTGGTAATGGAATAGAAAGGAACACAAAGGACATGTTGCTTGGACACAGTTTGTTGCATATATTTATGATGACTTTGACTCTAAAACCCACAATTTAGGCCATTTGACCAAGTTGAAGTATTCAGGGATAGTGGAAGCATTTACCGTTTCCTTTGAGCAATTGGATTTCAGAATAGAGGGCATGTCAGATGCCTTCTTCCAAGAATTCTTTATCACTGGCCTAAAAGATGAAATCCGAGACCATTTTTTCATGGCACACCCCAAGACTTGGTTTGCTAGCTACTTAGTGAGCCAAGGAAGAACAACAGATTGTCTACTCTTTGACTAGAAAACCATCATTTCTTCCACTCCCTAAACCCACCACTCCCTCCCCTCCTACAACTCCCTTGAAGATTAAGAAATTAACTCAGGAAGAAATGGTTGAACAAAAACTCAAGGGTCTTTGCTATAATTGTGATGAAAAATATTTTCCAAGGCATAAGCATAAGGAAAATAAGATTTTTATGGTAATGTATAAGCATTTGAATAGGGGGAAATTTTTTTCCCATGTGGATGAGATACCACCACGAGGTAATCAGAATCCACCTTCTGATCCACCAGTAGTTGAACCAGTGATTTCACTGAATTCCATCACTTGGTTCTCTACTCCCTATACCCTCAAGTTAATTGGTTAAATTAAGAATAAAACATTCATCATCCTCACTGAAAATGGTAGCACCCATCATTTTATTCATCACCACATTTCCCAATAAGTCAATTGTTATATCTGTGTAATCAATAAATTTCAAATCATGAATTTGTAACATCCTGCTCTGGAACACTCAACGAACTTATTCGTTGAGGACACTTGCTCAAAAGTGATCTAGATTATTATGCTATTAAAACTTTGATTTTTATTATGAGGCGTTATGGGTTGATGATATGTTGTTTTACTACATTGACATAGACAAGTGCTATTGACTCGGTTTTACTGAGTGTGTAGGTTTTTGGACCTCGAGGATGCAGAGGCATCGATGGAACCTCTTGTACTCTGAATCGAGTCAGGGAGTGTGCCATTGGGGTTTGATTGTTTTACTGTGATATTAGTGCATCTGGCTGAATGATATGATATAAATATGTTCTGACATGATTTGTTGATGATGCAGTCTGACGATAGCTTGTCGACCAGACTCACATATGGAGTAAAGGGGTCACACACGATTACCAGAGATGTTGAGGGAGAGGTGTGGATAGCAGCCCTGCCACATCCTACTAGCACTCCTGTCGTGGCTCAAACTGTAAGTTAACGATTACCTATTTCTAGAGGACCCACGATGCCATGATGGTAGACTGCGACAGTCACTCACGATGATTCTAAGGGGCGTGCAATAAGGCAGGGGCCGTATTCCTTAGAATCCCTTAGTCTCTCACAAGTTCACCTGGCAGAGTATTGACTCCAGGGGTTATTGATGTCTACCAAGTTGGTAAAGAGGCAAGTGGCACCCTTGGAGCACGTAGTGCATCCTGAATAGCACATCGTGCAAAGGAACAGATGAGGCGAGTGGCACCCTTGGAGAACCTAGTGGATCCTGAAGGGCACGTCGCATTGTTGATGATAGAGGGATGAACCTAGATGACCCTAAGACAAATAACATGTTAAGTAATTTAAAAAATAAAACAATTTCTGTAATTAATTGTTGCCCAGTACAAAATCTAAGCTCTAAGTCTAAATTACGCTAGTGGTAAAATTTAGTCTACCTTTAAAAAAAAAAAATACTTCAATAAATAAATAATAATAATTAAAATAAAAACAACTTAAATGATAATTATAATCTTCATAAAATCTTGTAACATGAAGGGAGTAAGAAATTAATTTATTCATAAAAAAATAAAATCTGTGGTTATAAAATGTAAAGAGGGAATTAATTGTTTTATCTTTTTGATAATTTAAAATATACTAATTTTATGATAAAATATTTTATGATAAAAGGGAAAAGGGGTTAAATTCCACTCTTGCCTTTTAGTTCTAAGTAAAAAGGGGAAGGAGGGAAAATAAAAAAAAATAGGAAACTAAGGAAAAGAGGTAACATAAAAAGGGAAAAAGGGGAACTTAAGGGAAAAGTGGGAAGTCAACTTAGTAAAGAATCTACATTTAAGAGCTTTCTAATTTTAAACTGAATTAGAAATTTCATAATAGGGAAATCCTTTAAAACCAGTAAGGGAATTTGGGGACACCTAGGAGTGATTCTAGGAGTAACTCTAGGTGGGTGAGGGAAATAAGATAATTAGCTAATTAAAGAAATTAAATAATGGAGGAATGTAGGGGATGGGGGACACTTGTACGGAGAGGAATTTTTAGGGATTTATTTTTAAAACTTTAATTAAATGATATTTTAGGGAAGAAAGGAAGTTCAAAACTCTATATAATGAAGGAGGGAGAAGAATGAAGGACCATCTTCTGTTTGTGTAATGTTATGCTGCAGAAATATCTACTTGACTTATTTGCTTGTGGGAGTTGGGATACCCAGCTCGGAGAGGAGTGGTAGCTCAGCCTTGCGAGGCGAGCTGGGAGCTAGAAGAAACCTTTTGATAATGTGTGTGCCCCCTTTGCGGCTCGAGGGGGCTACGGGGGAAGAAGAGTACCCCTAGCATTGGCTGGGAGGTACCGGTGAAGTCTCGATGGTCGGCGAGCAGGCGTTGCACGGAGCGTGCGGACGTCACTCGGAGTGGGCGAACAGGCAACGATACGCTTTCTTCATTTGAATGGTAGATTGTTGTAGGTTTTATGATGGAATCTGCATGTTCATTATGTAAGTAGATTGGATGTTTAGATTGATAGCTGAAATTTTTCTTAGCCTAGCTCATTGGTTTTCATCTCCTATGGCCTTGTTCTTCGGCATATCTTGACCACCTTACTGAGTGTGATTGTGATCTTCATGGCTGTTAGCCTTCATCCCTAGCTCACCAGTCCTCACCTGAGCAGTCGTCCAGGAGCTTGATCTACGGTTGTCTCCTTAGCGTTAAAAGACCTATCGATCTAAACGCCCTTCTTTTCTGTGTGAGGATGATGAAGCGAAGGATGAAGCTATCAACCGTTTACCTCTGTTGATGTCCTTTCCTGATCGGTTGACTTGCGCCTTCCAGTACGGACTCTACGTATGGATTATCTTGCTTCCTTATTGTTTATTTTTCTACGCCTTGACTAATAGAATCCTTGTGATCCTTTCGATGAGTTATCCTTATGACCTTGGCATTCTCATACTGTTGTCAAAAAAAAAAATTATCGGTACTCCGGGATGTAAAAAGTATTTAACTCTGATCTGCGTTTTGGTTCTTGTTGAATTGACTTATTCTTTTTACTCCAACAATTGTAATTATAAGAAATATATAACATATTACCCCTGCAATTGTGGTTATGTAATGGATGTAGAATATTACCTACGTGATGGTCATTATGTAACAGATGTATAAAGGGTTACCTCTGCGTTTGTTTTATGATTGATGGATAATTATAGCCCTGCGATTATGCATCGAATGTGAATTTATTGATTGTAATTTATATCTAATGTGAGTGACAGATAGCGAAAATTTTACATTTAGTAATCTATATCTAATTTATAACTTATATATAATTTTGTTACTGTAATTTATATCTAATTCATATCTAATATGATCCCAGTGATAGCGAAATTTTTTATATATAGTAGACAACAATTTTGGATGGAGAATTTTAACACTGCGACCCTTGCCCCTGAACTTTTACCCTCTGCATTGATGAAATGAACCCTGGACTTTCCTTTTTATGCCCTTCCTGGTAACAATTTAAACATGCAATTAATGTTTTACTTGCGAGTTTACCTTATGTTTTTACACCTGTGTTTTACCTACACTCCCACCAAATTTTACAGTGATACTTGCAATATTTTCTCTGCGATGACCACCTCAGACTACATTTAATTACCCTTATGTTTCTCTATGTTGGACAATGGATTATTCTCTTCTGCTCTGCATGATGGTGAATCCATTGATAGTGACAGTGTGTCATATATCCAAACAACCTCATCACCAATTCTGGACAACAATACGTGTTAACCACAGGCAGTGAATTTTTTCTACCGTGAAATTTACTTGCGATGTATTCCAGGTGATATTTAATGATATCGATCCAATGGGAGCTTTATCCCTGTACTTTTTTTTTTAATAGCCATTTTCTTTTTTTTAGCGATGTTGATGATTCTGGATTTCAAGACTGTTATGTTTTTAAGACAACAGACGGGATAACTCTTGGAGGAAGGGGGGAGGGATATATGTTTTGTTGGGTTAATCCATTAGTGGACAACGATTCCAACTTCATCTCAGATAGTGAGTTTAATATTTATTGCACCTAGATGTACAGTGAAATTACCTTTGGTTTTTACATCAAGATTGTGATTTCACCCTTCTATTTCACAGCTAATTTTGTGCTCTATGTCACTGTTGTTTCGGTATATATATTAGGTGGACAATGATTTTTTTTACACCAGCTTCACACCACGATTTCGTGGCTCTCTACAACATTTTTCCACCATGAATACTTAGAGAATCACCCAGGGTTACCCCACGACCTCTGGACGAACTCACCCCGCCTTCATGGTTGTGTTCCCTTTTTTTTACAAGCTGTTTACGTTTCAGAGTTGTTTAAGTATGAAAATAGTTAGTGAGTTTATTATGCTCTTACTCCATTTAATCCTTTTAAATTTTTCATTTTTATATGCTTAATTAATGGGCATTTAATCCTTTAAGACTGGAATTTAATGCAATGGTATAGTTGTTGATTCTGGCATGTTAATGCTCTCAGTTGAATTGAATTTTTAATTCTTTAAGCCTGGAGTTTTAGTGCCCTGATATGGTCGTTGAATCTCAATATGCCAGTTAAAATTCGAGCAGGAAGACAACATAGCTATAGGCTATGAAAAAGTCAGAATCATTGCATTTGGCCAGGGGTTACCAAATGGTGAAGGACCTCTGTAATAATTGAAAAAGGTTTCAATCTTAAAAGTTATTTTCTTGGTAGGAAATACAAATTGTTGCAAGTCCAAATATCCTACCTAGCAGTGAAGCTAACAATGGTAAAGTCAAATGTTCTTGTTAAAGTAATTTCAACCTTCAAGGACATCACCTTTATATGTTTATACTGGACTCTTTAAAGTTCATCATGGGCACCCAAACGTCAACTAGTTGGGTATCAGATTGAAGGATAAATCTTAGTTTCTTATATTAAAGCTTTCAGTAAAAGTATAAATTACAAGGATTTTTACATACCTAATTATGTAAATTGTTATGTTCATCTTTTAGCATTTTTTCTATAAGGGATGTAACATTAAAAATGGATCTCATAGCTTTATTGTAAAAGTTTGCATAGGCATCAAATCCTATCATTTGGGGTCCCGGTTCAAGCAAGCTCAACTGCGTGGTTGGATAGTTTAGGAATGTTATTTTCACCAAGTTGTAGCGCGCATCAATTGGGGCTTGGGTTAAATGTCTTGTGATTCGACTGTGCATTCGATCTCCTAGCGCATTGGTTTTCTTGAGTCATTGGTCCAGATAGGGTTGTGTTTCTCTAGGGAGATTGTCGTGCCTGTCGCCTGGGGATGTCATGATCCTGAATGAGGGGATCATGGCACACCCTATTGGATAGAGGCGAACGATAACTTGACCAGATTATGTGCTTCCAGTGGGAGTATTGTTGATAATTGTAAGTTGTTGTTAGTGCTTGAGTTGTACGCCTTCCTGTGTATGGTTGCGCGCCATCGAGGTTCAATTTACCTGGTCGTTGAGGCCATTGTGTTAGGATGGGTAGTAGTTTCTGTCTATCCTTGATTTTGGCATGTTGCGCCCTATTTCTCTTGTGCTAGTGCGAAGAGTCTTAGTTGTCGGTCGCCTGTTCATTGGGCATGTGTTCGTCGTCTAGGTGTGGTTAATTGTGTAGTCATTGGCTTCTTCCCTAGAAGCCAAATTTAATTTATTCAAAAAAAAAAATCGCACCTTCGGCGTTGCTTGTACTTGTAACAATGGGGACGTTACATATGGTATCAGAGCGGGTTCAACCTTGCGACTTGGATTGCTAGGATTTCCACTTGAGTAAACCCGTGAGTAAACCCTTGCATTGAGTAAAAAACCTTAATGTGTCCTCGTGGAGATTGCATTAGAGGGCACCCCTGAGGGTCCGCAACGCACAATAGCTAGTACCATTAGCATCATTCAAGATATCGAGAGAGATGAGTTCTAGCATCCACAAGTGTCCTGGACAGTGGTGTCATCGAATCATAGTTGTAGAGCAAGGCATGTGCTTCAAACTTCATGTTTATGACCTCAAGCATGAAGGTCCACATGGTGGTCTTTCAATTGAATGGGAAAATTCTTTTATGGCGAAAGACACTCCTGCCCCTTTTGAACCTGGTCATCGACGACGTGTCATGAGAACTGTTCAAGGGACGGTTCTAGGAGAGGTATGTTTCTAAGTAATTTGTTGAGCGTCAGCCTAATGAGTTCGACGCCTTGCGACGAGGTAGCCACACGGTGCTCGTTTTGGAGCTTCTTGATATGATCCACACTAAGTTACCCAAAAACTTAAGGTCAAGAAGTTCGAGTTTGGACTTATTGTTAGAATGCATCTTCGACTTCAGGTACCAGGAGTACTAGACTGAAGAAGGGGTATTGGACATGTGGGGAGCCACACTACCAGTGCGACTACTCGGTGGAGAGGACTAGAGAGTCTGGATCATCCCAACCCACTACCATGGGAGTTATGGGCAAGGCCCATCGGATTCATGCAACGATGAATAACTGTCAGGCATAGCATCATTCGACTGTGCTCGAGACGACAGGTATTGTCGCTGACCAGATCCTTAGTATTTTGATAGATCCTGGTGCTACAAAGAGTTTCATTTCTAGTGCAGTGCTAAAAAAGATTAAGGTAAAGGCAGTCGAACAGGACGAGTTTAGCTTCATCGAGATGGATTCGGGAGCCAAATGGAAGGTTGGAGGAAAGGTCACAGGTTGTTTCCTTAACCTGGGAGATTTTGTCACAAGGGCCAACCTGTACGTCACAATCCTAAGATCTTATGATGTCATGATTGGTATGGACTGGCTGGAATTGCATGAGGAAATACTCAACTGAAAGACGAAATGATTGAGCTTAGTTGATGATGAGGGATAGAGACGTGTGATTGTAGGGTGGAACCATGGAATTTCCCTGAGGTTCATTTCTTCCTTGTAGCTTCGGAAGAGCATGCGCAAGGGATGTAAGCTCTATGTGATCCTTGCGTTAAACAAGAAGGGAGTAGTGGAAGGTCTAGAACACCTTTAGTGGTGAGAGAGTTTGAAAATGTCTTTCCATAGGAGTTACCTAGGATGTCGCCGGAGAGGGAATTGGAGTTTACCATAGACCTAAAACCGAGGACTGAACCGATAGCAAGGACACCTTATCTGATGTCGACCCCGGAGTTACAAGAGTTGAAAATGAAACTGAAGGAGTTGTTGAACCTGGGACTAATACATCCTAGTGTGTCACCATGGGGTGCACATGTTTTTTTCATACGAAAGAAGGATGGTTCGTGGAGGCTCTGCATTGACTACCGTAAACTGAACAAGGCCATGATCAAGAAACAATATCTGTTGCCGAGAATTGATGATCTGTTTGATCAAATGAAGGGTGCAACAGTGTTCTCCAAGATCCATTTTGCGATCAGGGTATCACCAGTTACGAATCAAGGAGGATTATGTCCCTAAGACCACCTTTAAGATGAGGTTTGGACATTACAAGTTTATTGTTTTACCATTTGGACTGACAAATGCCCCAGGAGTATTTATGAGTTTGATGAACGAGGTGTTCCACGAGTACTTGGACAAGTTCATCCAAGTAATCATTGACAATATTTTGATCTACTCTCGGATGATAGAGGAGCATGATGAGCACTTGCACATTGTACTACAGTGTCTGCGAGAGCACAAACTGTATGGGAAGTTGTCCAAATGCTTTTTTTATCAATCAAAGATTCACTAATTAGGGCATGTCATCTTCGGCGAAGGCATCGTCGTGGATCTAGCCAAGGTTGAGGCTATCATGGAATGGCCTGTGCCGACGAATGTCTTGAAAGTGCATAGATTCATGGGTTTAGCAGGATACTATCGACGGTTCGTCGAGGGGTTTTCGAGGATAGAAAATACGATCACGGAATTGTAGAAGAAAAACAAGAAGTTTGTTTGGACCGAGAAATGCACAGAAGAATTCTTAGGCTCAAGGAATTGTTGACAACAACACCAATACTAAAGGTCCCTGACATGGACATGGACTTATTGGTATGCACTAACACATCCAAGGAGAGCTTACGCGGGGTCTTTATGTAAGACGAATGAGTGGTTGCTTACATTTCGAGGAATTGAGAAGGCATGAGGAGAATTATGCGACACACAATTTGGAGTCATTAGCCATCGTATATACCTTGAAGGTTTGGAGACACTACCTTGTTGGACAAAAAATTGAACTAAAAATTGACCATTGTGGACTACAACACATATTTACGCAAAGTGACCTGAACGCGTGACGACGATGTTGGTCGAAATTTCTTAGCGAGTACGACTTCAAGATTACTTACATAAAGGGAACAATGAACCGAGTGGTAGATGCATTGATTTGGAGACCACACATCTTTTCGATGTTGTCTCTTCAGACAAATCTACGTGAAAAGATTCTAACTTTACAATGTGACGATGATTGGTACAAAGAGGTCGAGGGTTTTATTGGACAAAACACAATGATGGTACCACTATTTGAAAGATTTTCTTTTGATAGTGATGGTTTATTGAGGTTTAAAAATTGGATCTATGTACCTCCAAATGACGCATTGAAGACGTTGATCCTGAGCGAGGCTCATTGAGAAGTTTACATGGCTCACCCGGGAGTCACGAAGATGAGGGAAAACATTAAACCCTTATTCTTCTGGAAGGGAATGAAGGTAGACATAGTCAACTATGTGGCTAGATGTCTCGAATGTCAGCAGGTAAAGGTTGAACATAGACACCCAACAGGATTACTACAACCAGATGTTATTCCGGAATCAAAATGTGAGGTTATTTTGATGGATTTTATTTTGGATTACCACTGATGGAAAGGAGACATGACTCGATTTTTGTAGTAGTAGACACTCTGATGAAGAGTGCTCACTTTATTCCTGCATGTACGATGTATCAGGCACTTGACATAGCTAGAATTTTCATCAATAAGATTGTGAGGCTGCATGGCATGCCTAAGAGGATTATATCCGATCAAGGACTGGTGTTTATTGGACGATTTTAGACGATTTTCCAAGAGGCCTTGGAAACCCATCTTAACTTTAGTATTGCGTATCACCCAGAGACTGATGGGTAGACCGAATGAACGAACCAGACCTTGGAGGACATGTTGCACATGTACGTAATGGACCAACAAAAGCATTCAGAAGAATTCGTTCCATTGGTGGTGTTCGCTTACAATGACAGTTACCAGAGCACCATGAGTTTCTTTACGGGCGACCGTGTCAAATGCCTTTGAGTTGGGATCGGCTTGAGGATAGGGTCCTCGTGGGACCAGAAGCGATCCAAGAAATGGAATAACAAATGAAAACAATAAGACAAAGGATTAAAGAAGCGCAGGATTGACAGAAGAGTTATGTTCATGCGCACCATGTTGACCATAGTTACGAGGTCGACGATCGAGTCTTCTTGCAGGTTAAACCTCATGAAAGTTTGATCAAGTTTGGGAAGGGAGATAAAATCTCTCCTAGGTTCATGTGAACTTTTTCGATTGTCGAGAGAAAGGGGCCTGTGGCCTATCGACTAGCCTTGCCTGATTCTTTGAGGCGTATGCACGATTTTTTTCATGTATATGTTTTGAGAAATTATATTAGTGATCCTACACATGTTATTGACATGAGTTCCTTGCAGGTATCAGACGGGGGAGCACTCAAGGCTGAGCCGGTCCACATCTTGGATCATCAGATTCGACAGCTATGATGTTGAATGGTAGATCAGGTCAAGGTCTAGTGGGACAATTATAGTCCGCACTCGGCGACCTGGGAGGACGCATATGATATGTGCCAACAGTTTTCATTTTTGTTTGATAGATAGACATCTGATACTATGATACACTTTATTTTGACATTTATACTAGGAAACTTCGTGATGAAGTTTATACCAAGAGGGGGTGTATATAACATCCCGCTCTGGCACACTAAATGAACTTATTCTTTGAGGACACTTTCTCTCAAGTGATCCAGATTATTATGCTATTAAAACTTTGATTTTTATTATGAGGTGTTATGGGTTGATGATATGTTGTTTTATTACATTGACATAGACAACTGCCATTGACTCGGTTTTACTGAGTGTGCAAGGTTTTTGACTTCAAGGATGCAGAGGCATTGATGGAACCCCTTGGACTCCAGATCGAGTCAGGGAGTGTGCCATTGGGGTTTGATTGTTTTACTGTGATATTAGTGCATTTGGCTAGATGATATGATATGGATATGTTTTGACATGATTTGTTGATGATGCAGGCTGACGATAGCTTGCCGACCAGACTCACATATGGAGTAAAGGGGTCAAACACGACTACTAGAGATGTTGTGGGAGAGGTGTGGACAAAATCCCTACCACAACCTACTAGCACTCCCGTCGTGGATTGAACTGTAGGTTAGATATTACCTATTTCGAGAGGACCCACGATGTCATGAGGGCAGACTGCGACAGTCGATCACGATGATTCTTAGGGGCACATAATAAGGCAGGGGCCTTATTGCTTAGAAGCCCTTAGTCTCCCACAAGTTCACCTGGCAGAGTATTAACTCCAGGGGTTATTGATATCTACCAAGTCAGTTAAGAGGCGAGTGGCACCCTTGGAGCACGTGGTGCATCCTGAAGGGAACGTCGTGTAAGAAAAATGGAGAGTGGCGAGTGGCACACTTGGAGAACGTAGTGCGTCTTGAAGGGCACATCGCGCAAAGGAACAGATGAGGCGAGTGGCACTCTTGGAGCACCTAGTGCGTCCTGAAGGGCACATTGTGTTGTTGATGATAGAGGGATGAACCTAGATGACCCTAAGACAAACAACATGTTAAGTAATTTAAAAAAAAAACAATTTCCCTAATTGATTGTGGCCCAGTACAAAATCTAAGGTCTAAGTCTAAATTACGCTAGTGGTAAAATATAGTTTTCCTTTTAAAAAAATAATAATTAAATAAATAAATAATAATAATTAAAATAAAAACAACTTAAATGATAATTATGATCTTCATAAAATCTTGTAACATGAAGGGACTAAGAAATTAATTTATTCATAAAAAAATAAAATCTATGGTTATAAAATGTAAAGAGGGAATTAATTGTTTTATCTTTTTGATAATTTAAAATATACTAATTTAATGATAAAAGGGAAAAGGGGTTAAATTCCATTCTTGCCTTTTATCTCTAAGTAAAAAGGGGAAGGAGGGAAAATAAAAAAAATAGGAAACTAGGGAAAAGAGGTAACATAAAAAGGGAAAAAGGGGAACTTAAGGCAAAAAGCGGGAAGTCAACTTAGTAAAGAATCTACATTTAAGAGCTTTCTAATTTTAAACTGAATTAGCAATGTCATAATAGGGAAAGCCTTTAAAACTGGTGAGGGAATTTGGGGACACCTAGGAGTGATTCTAGGAGTAACTCTAGGTTCGTGAGGGAAATAAGATAATTAACTAATTAAATAAATTAAATAATGGAGGAATGTAGGTGATGGGGGACACTTGTACAAAGAGGAATTTTTAGGGATTTATTTTTAAAACTTTAACTATATGAGATTTTGGGAAAGAATGGAAGTTTGAAACTCTATATAATGAAGGGGGGAGAAGGATGAAGAACCATCTTCTGTTTGTGTAATGTTACGTTGCAGAAGTATCTACTTGACTGATTTGCTTGTGGGAGTTGGCATACCCAACTCGGAGAGGAGTGGTAGCTCAGCCTTCCGAGGTGAGCTGGGAGCTAGATGAAACCTCTGGATAGTGTGTGTGGCTCCTTTGCGGCTCAAGGGGGCTAAGGAGGAAGAAGAGTACCCCTAGCATTGGTTGGGAGGTATCGGTGAAGTCTCGACGGTTGGCAAGCGGGAGTTGCACGGAGCGTGCGAACGTCACTTGGAGTGTGTGAACATGCAATGGTACACTTTCTTCATTTGAATGGTAGATTGTTGTAGGTTTTATGATGGAATCTGCATGTTGATTATGTAAGTAGATTGGATGTTTAGATTGATAGCTGAAATTTTTCTTAGCCAAGCTCATTGGTTGCCATCTTTTATGGCCTTATTATCCCACATGTCTTGACCACCTTACTGAGTGTGATTGCGATATTCATGGTTGTTAGCCTTCATCCCTAGCTCACCAATCCTTGCCTAAGCAGTTGACTAGGATCCTGATCTACGATCGTCGCCTTAGCGTTAAAAGACATATGGATCTCAACGCCCTTCTTTTGTGTACGAGGATGATGAAGCGAAGGATGAACCTATCAACCATTTACCTCTGTTGATGTCCTTGCCTAATTGGTTGACTTGCGCCTTCAAGTACGACCTCTGCGTATGGATTATATTTCTTCCTTGTTGTTTATTTTTCTGCGCCTTGACTGATAGAATCTCTGCGATCCTTTCGATGAGTTATCCTTATGACCTTGGCGTTCTTTTACTGTTGTCAGCATTTTTTTTTATCGGTACTCTGGGATGTAAAAGTATTTAACTCTAATTTTCATTTTGGTTCTTGTTGAATTGACTTGTTCTTTTTACTCCAGCAATTGTAATTATAAGAAAGATGTAACATATTACCCCTGCAATTGTGGTTATGTAATGGATGTGGAATATTACCTCTGTGATAGTCATTATGTAACATATGTATAAAGGGTTACCTATGTGTTTGTTTTATGCTTGATGGATACTTATAGCCCTCCAATTATGCATCGAATGTGAATTTATTGACTGTAATTTATATCTAATGTGAGTGAGAGACAGGGAAAATTTTACATTTAGTAATTTATATCTAATTTATAATTTATATATAATTTGGTTACTATAATTTATATCTAATTCATATCTAATACGATCACAGTGATAGCTAAATTTTTTATATACAGTAGACAAAAATTTTGGATGGATAATTTTAACACTGCGACCCTTGCCCCCGAACTTTTACCCTCTGCATTGATGAAATCAACCCTGCACTTTCCTTTTTATGCCCTTCCCAGTAACGATTTAAACCTGCGATTAATGTTTTACTTTGCGAGTTTACCTTATGTTTTTACACCTGCGTTTTACCTACACTCCCACCAAATTTTACAGTGATACTTGCAATCGTTTCTCTGCGATGACCACCTCGGACTGCATTTCATTACCCTTATGTTGCTCTGTGTTGGAAAATGGATTATTCTCTTCTGCTTTGCATGATGGTGAATCCATTGCTAGTGACAGCGTGTCATATATCCAGACAACCTTATCACCAATTATGGACAACAATATGTGTTAACCACATGCAATGCATTTTTGTTACTGTGAACTTTACTTGCGATTTATTCCGGATGATATTTAATGATATCCATCCAATGGGAGCTTTATCCATGTATTTTTTTTTTATAGCCATTTTCTTTTTTTTAGCGATGTTGATGATTTTGGATTTCAAGACTATTATGTTTTTAAGACAACAGATGAGATAACTCCTAGAGGAAGGGGGCAAGGATATATGTTTTGTTGGGTTAATCCATTAGTGCACAATGATTCCAACTTCATCTCAGACAGTGAGTTTAATCTTTATTTCACCTAGATGTACAACGAAATTACCTTTGGTTTTTACATCAAGATTGCGATTTCACCCCTCTATTTCATAGCTAATTTCATGCTCTATGTCACTGTTGTTTCGGTATATATATTGGGTGGACAACGATTTTTTTTACACTAGCTTCACACCACGATTTCGTGGCTCTCTACATCGTTTTGCCACCACGAATCCTTAGCGAATCACCCAAGGTCACCCCACGACCTCTGGACGAACTCACCTCGCCTTCATGGCTGCGTTCCCTTTTTTTTACAAGCTGTCTACGTTTAAGCATTGTTTAAGGATGAAAATAGTTAGCGAGTTTATTACGCTCTTACTCCATTTAATCCTTTCAACTTTTGCATTTTTATGTGCTTAATTAATGTGCATTTAATCATTTAATGCTGACGTTTAATGTGTTGGTATAGTTGTTGATTCTGGAGTGTTAATGCTCCGGGTTGAATTGAATTTTTAATCTGTTAAGCCTAGCGTTTTAGTGCCCTTATATGGTTGTTGAATCTCAAGATGCCAGTTAAAATTCTAGCAGAAAGACAACCTAGCTATAGGCTATGAAAAATTCAATATCATTCCATTCGGCCAGGGGTTCCCAAATGGTGACGGACCTCTATAATAATTGGAAAAGGTTTCAATCTTAGAAATTATTTTCTTTGTGGGAAACACAAATTGTAGCAAGTCCAAATATCCTACCTGGCAACGAAGCTAACAACGGTAAAGTCAAATGTTCTTGTTAAAGTAATTTCAACCTTCGAGGACATCACCTTTATATGTTGATACTGGACTCTCTAAACGTCATCATGGGCACCGAACAACAACTAGTTGGGTATCAAATCGAAGGAGAAATCTTAGTTGCTTATATTAAAACTTTCAGTAAAAGTATAAATTACCAGGCTTTTTACATACCTAATTATGTAAATTGTTATGTTCATCTTTTAGCATTTTTTCTATAAGGGATGTAACATTAAAAATGGATCTCGTAGCTTTATTGTAAAAGATTGCATAGACATTGTTATCCCTAATTTCTAGGGATAACTAGGAGGTCATGTCTCGAGGCCCACAGGTCCTAGACATGGAGTACTGAGAGAAGGATTGACCTGAGCATAGCCCTGAAGGGCCCATCATTCTCTTCTTTCATCAGACTTGTCTTGTCAGAAGCAACAACATCCATCACCATCGGCTTGGTCTTGTATCGCAGAAGGCTCTTGCTTCATGAGGTAATTAGTCCAGGTATCATGGTATGTGTCATTTTTTATCATTTCAACCTTTAGATGTATGCATCTTACTCCTTTTATTTTTGACAAATACTTGGATCTTACATTAACCCACTTGACCATAGTTGGGTAGATTGACAAGGTGTCCTAGAAATCCTGTACCCATAGGTTTTGGTTTGCCACCAGGGGGATTTATGAAGAGCCATCGTCCGCTCCCATCATATCATCACTTTTACATCTTATCTCCCACTCATCTGTCCCATTCCCCTAGTCTGGGCATTAGGATGATCTGTTTGTGGGGTTGCACCTTATCTCGTGGGAAGAAGGGGCTAAAGGCCCAAAAGGTAAAAGCATCTGGTAAAAGATAAAAGCCATAAAATGAAACCTAGAGATGCCTCGCCCAAGGATCCCTGAGAAGGAAATAAAAAGCCTCTCAGCAAGAAATAAGAGGGACTCAGAGAAAAATAACAAAACAAGACCTAGCCAAGAGGATAGGCGGTCTCATCATGAGCCATCCTATTATGTTCATGGGTACCTAGCATTATGACACTGCCATTATCTAGTTACCACGCTAGGGCAGTGACCTTTGGTTTCATGGCCAAGGGAAAGGGGTTCTCATAACGAGCTAGCCTTATCATCTCTATGAAAGTTCTTGTGGGTAACATTGTCAGCTCTGGTCACCACGCCAAGGCGATGTCCTCTAGTTAGTCATTGAAATAAAAAAAAGAAAGAAAATAAAGAAAAGAAAAGAACAAAGGCAATAAGGGGCTTGGAAAGAATTGCATCCATGACGGGTACAACTCACCTTCTACAAAGGCACCCATAGGTAATATCATGCATCCCTGTCTTTCACTCTACCCGTATGTCTAGACATCCCTTGGCCACATCATATCGTTTTACATGGCCTGGATGATACCCCTTGGAAACTTTCCTTTCCTTATGGATACTAGTCCAATAGGGTATTTTGTCTTTTTCTTCGGCTTTGTATTGTAGGTATTTGTAATATCTTTGAGCTATTGAATGATATATCAGGGTTTTTTATGCATATGTTTGATAAACTTAATGATGAAAAGTGATTAACATTACTATGATCCCTGTGACTAATGATCCCATGGAGGGCGAAGTTTTTGATGTGTAGGACCATGCCCGATGGATAGGTACTAGCTGGACTAGTACGCATGGGGAGATTATTAGTTCAGACCTCCATGTGGCTGAAGAGCCCATCAGGTGGTTGTTGGGACCCCATCAGGGGCAGAGACAGGACAATGCTTGATTGAGCATTTTATCCTGAGAAGAAGAAGGATGTTACATACAGGTCTCTTTAGCTGAGCCCAACCTAGGGGGGTTGACCCACTTCAGGTGGAACGTCTCCCTTTGATGGCCCAAGACTTCACCTAGAAGCCACTGACGTCACCTTCAATATATGGCTCTTTGACAGGGAACCTGGCACGTGTGGTAAGGTTTCAAGGCCCAAAGAGGGCCAATGTTTTGTCATTTATGTTGAATTTTGCCCTAGAAAGGGCCAACGTCTCCCTTAGTAGGGCTTGATGTCTTGCTTATGCTCATTTAGGGCTTTAATTTAACAATTTAATGTAAAAAAAGCATGATTTTGGTTTGTAGCCTTGTCGGCTATTTTTAATGACCTAATTTTAATTAGAGGTCATGATACAGTATAAATTGAGGAGTTTTTCCCTCATTTTGGAACATAGAACTCTCTCTCTTATGAGGTCTGATTTTTGCGGCCTACTTGGGTATTTGGTCTTTTTATGTGAGGTGCACTTTTTGGAGGAAGGATTTTCTTGGCATATTTGGCATTTCTCTTGAAGGAAGGTTTACAACTAGGGTTTGCACATACTTTTCCATCATGATATGTAAGTTATTTTCTTGCAAAACTTCTTAATTGAATGGTTGTAGGTTTATATTCTTGCATTTACTTATAAATTGTTGATTTAAAACACTAGGTGATAAGCACACAAGTCGGTCCTTGTTTCATGTCCCCTTAGAGAGAAATATTCAGCCATTGAATAAGGAAGGAAGAGCCTAGCCTTTTCTACACTCACTTCACTTCTTCCCATTGTGCTAGTCATGATTTTTAAAGGTTAAAAGGGAGGTGACGTCCCAGGCCTAGTTTATCTATACCTAGGGCCGTGCATCTTCTAGGGTTTGGTAATAAAGCCTTGCCATTGCAACACTTTCCCTCACCTCATTCTCTTGTTTTAAATTATCTTTTATGCTAGCCTTTTTTCCAAGTTTGACCTAAGGAAGGAGCAAAGAGCACGAGGCCCTTCTTAAGAAACATCAGAGTTAGCCTCTTTCCCCTAGGGTTTTGATTCTAGGGCCCTTCCATTGCAACACTCTAGAACCCTTCCCTCTTGTCCTTAGCCTTTATTCCTTCAACCTTGTTTCCTCTCCTTAATTGACTCCATCTACCCTTAGGAACTGATCTTAGACACACAACGTTGAAGTGATAGTGCTCAAACAACCTCTCAAAACTTTCAAATTTGAAACCCTAACTAACTAGGTAACTGTAACTAGGCTGACGTCACACTTGGTTATTCCATATTGACGCATAAAATTTTGATGATAAGTAATTAGATGATGGTTGAAAGCATTTATTGAGTAAATGATTGATTGAAAATATTTCTATCCACATCATCTTAATAGTTGTTGATGAATTGATACTTTTCCATTGCTATATTGATAAAACGTTGATCTCATTAATATCTGTTGTTTCACATTGCTAATATATTGATGTCATATAGTTACATGAAGTACTAACCCACTGAATTATAGCTTGCATATATTATTTTTCTATTGTCTTGCTCCAGGTAGGCATTCTCATTTGGGCATACAGTTCTTTATTGGTTGATTAGCTGGACTATCTGACCTTGGTGGTAACCTATGAGGAGGAAATTCTTCTTTAACCTTTATACTTTGGCATCTTCAAAACCCCAAGTTATCGGGGATGTCTCCCTTAGGATAACCTCCCTAAATAGAAAGAACCTCCCCATTGAGGTGACATTGGGTGGTGAAGGTTCCTATTACACTAGTTTTTCCTCTGATCTCTAGACATCCGACATCGCTACAAACTCTACAATAACATTTTGGCGCCGTTGTCGGGGAACACTGTGTCAATTATCCTCAAACGAAAAACCTTTTCGGTAAGCCTTTCCTCAAATAACTTTTCTTACAAGCTTACCTGGTGACTCCACTAGGGTGTGTTCCCTTATCCTTTGATGATTTCAAGCAAATCATCTGGCGACTCCACAAATAGCTAATGAAGATCTGTAGTGGGTGTCAGTATATTCTTTCATCTACTACTATGACCTCCACAAATCCTATCACCCCTATAAGTTCTCCCAAATGGTCTCATGAAGAACGTTTTGGTCCTTTAATCTTACCTAACACCCAATGGGGGTTACATGATCTACCCAAGAAGGTCGAGTCCTGGATACCTATTTTTTCAGGGGAAGATGGATCCTATGGCAACTCTCATTGGAACGACTTCTGTGATGCATTCTAATTTCACCAATCTGGACAAGAACACCCCGATGTCTTTTTAAGGCTCTTTGTGAGCTCACTCACTAGAAGTGCCAGAAGATGGGTCAACAAAATCCCGAAGGGAAGCATTAAAACCCCTTAAGATATTGAACAAGCCTTTAAGAATGATTGGTGTGAAAAAGAAAGCATGGATTCCCTTTACTCTCAATATACTAATGTTTGCAAAGCCTCTAGCGAGGGAATTGGGGATTTCAATAATAGGTTCAACCTTCTCCTCAAGAAGATAAGACCTAGTTTCTCAGAAGAAGTTGTCCTCCAACACTACTTGAACCTGTTGGAAGGAGTTTTGCAGTTCACTCTCAAAGATCGGTCAACCTTAAATCTAGAAGAAGCACAAGATTTCGCTTGTCAGATTGAGAATATCCTGGAATTCGAAGACTACATCCATCAAGTCAATCTCTCATACAATAATGACCCTTGGGAATATTTTCACGAGGACATCACCGAAGATAAACCCAATTTCCCAGGAATTCTAGAGGTATAACTCATGCCTCCCAAAAGGAAATGGAGCACAACTTTCTTAAACATCAACAATGTCTCAAACATCTCAATACAATGTGAACCATTCAAGAATTTGGGTGTGGCCACTCATAAAAAACCTAAATTTGAAGATTCCTTGTTTGTCTTGCGCACACCAATATGGGAAAATCAAGACATGAGTGAAACCAATAGGTATGAAGAGCCCTGGGTACATAATGGAAACAACTTAGACACTAGTACGTCTTGTATCTTGCAAAGGGTTGAAAGAATTCACAAAATCATTCATTTTTTGACAAAGCAAGACCTGGATGATCAATTATCTTTTGACAGGACTCCCATACTATTACAGACCAATCAATTTGAGCAAGATGAGAAAATTCCCTCTTCATCATTAATAGATTATCTTGGGCCTAGTGATTACAAATCAATGGATCCATACTTGTTTCAAGATGGCCCGAATTTTCCCTTGACAGAAGAAGACACAGATTGGGGTGATTATCCCGACGATGCCTCTAATATCTCTGAATATTCGGATGAAGATGGTTGTCCAGTACATAGAGTAAGTAATTTCATTGAGTGGAATGAAGATGTTTTAAAATACATAGAAGTTCCAAGCACCATCATTATGGATGAAAACCCTTGGTGTTTTCAATGCAGTGAAGCACATTGGGAACATGAGTGTCCTTACAGTAGTAGTGGCCATCAACAAGTAAACAATATAGACTACTTCATAGAAGGACCTCAAATAAATATCACAGCTGAAAAGCATCAAGAGGCCATTAAATAAGTAGGCAAGTCAGCAAGGATGGCGGTAATAAACAAACTAGACCAGGAATAAAAAGAAAAGCTAAAGAAACAAGAGTTTCAGGTGTATATAAGAAAGAAGTTGGACCAAGATTCCACTCACCAAACAAAAAACCCACCTGTGGATGTAATGTTTCCTAAAAACTCCAATACTGAAAGGGTTAACCTGAACTTTGACCTTGAAGGGGCATTATCCAAGATATTTGTAACCATCCCTTTGAGAGAAGTCATCAAGGTACCATCTATCAAAGAGCTATTTGACAACTTTTTCCAAGGATAATATGGACCATTGAAAGATGGAACTATTGGTCATTTCCAATATGTACCTGTAATTACAACTTATGTGCAAAATCCCAGTGATTCCATCGATGATGACGAAGCACGATTGACTCCTGATAAATATTCTCCAGAAGGTACGCCTTTTGCAAAGGAGGAAAATTTGAATCAAATTAAATGGATCAAGAGAGAGGAATACCAACAACTCATGGATGAGCTCAAAGGTCAGGAATTAGAGACTACGAAAATACTAAAGAAGGTGGAATATGTTGTACAGATCCGTCCTTCGCAGCAGGAAATATTATAGTAGAATCCCACCCACCTCCCTCTACAGAATACACCAAGGTTATTCAAGGAATGACCAATTTCATAATCAAAGAGTACAAGGAGGGAGATGTGGTTTGGATGTGGGATGCCAGTGAAGGGAAGCCTACTAATATCAAAGGAAAAAATCATTTTTGGCTTGGTCCTTTTAACATTGGAAGAAAGTCAGTCAATGACTCTTATTACCTGTCTACACTAGAGTGACAAAGGCACACAATGCCTGTCAGCAGACACCTCCTCAAACGCCACCAGGATGGGGTGACCTGACTCCATAGGAAAGTATAGGTAGGTAGGAAATTTACATGTATTATACCATTTGAATTTCATGATAGTTTTCTTCCTCACTTGCATATTGATTGTTTTATTTCAGTCGTATACATATATATATTGCAGGGTGGAAATACCACCCAACCTTTGTTACTGATGCCCTTTTCAAGCTTGACCAGGTCTGTAGGTTATGCTAGAGATGTTAAGGCTCTCATATGGTCTATGGTGAGAACATGTCCCCGATTTGGAGCCAGATGTTATCCCCGATTTCTAGGGATAACTATGAGATCATGTCTAGAGGCCCACAGGTCCTAGACATGGAGTACCGAGAGCAGGATTGAACTGAGCATAGCCCTGGAGGGACCATCCTTCTCTTCTTTCATCAGACTTGTGTTGTCAGCAACAACAACATCCATCACCATTGGCTTGGTCTTGTATCGAAGAAGGCTCTTGCTTCATGAGGTAATTAGTCTAGGTATCATGGTATGTGTCATTTTTTATCATTACAACGTTTAGATGTATGCATATTATGACTTTTATTTATGACAACTGCTTGGATCTTACATTAACCTACTTGACCATGGTTGGGGGGATTGACAGGGTGTCCTGGCAAGCCTGCACCTATAGGTTTTGGTTTTCCACCAGGGGGATTTATGAAGAGTCATCGTCCGCTCCCATAATATCATCACTTTTACATCTTATCTCCCACTCATCTGTCCCATTCCCCTAATCCGGGCATTAGGATGATCTATTTTTGGGGTTGCAGCTTATCTCATGGGAAGAAGGGGCTAAAGGATTATCTCGTGGGAAGAAGGGGCTAAAGGCCCAAAAGGTAAAAGCAACTAGTAAAAGATAAAATCTATAAAATGAAACCTAGAGATGCCTCGCCTAGGGATCCACGAGAAGGCAATAAAAAGCCTTTCAGCAAGAAATAAGAGGGACCTAAAGAAAAAGAAAAAAACAAGACCTAGCCAAGAGGATAGGGTGTCTCATCATGAGCTAGCCTTATCATCTCTATGAAAGTGCTTGTGGGTAACACTGCCAGCTCTGGTCACCACGGAAAGGCAGTGTCCTCTAGTTAGTCCTTGAAATAAAAGAAGAAATCAAATAAAGAAAAGTAAAGAATAAAAGTAGTAAGGGGCTTGGAAAGAATTGCATCCATGACGGGTACATCTCACCTTCTAGAAAGGCACCCATAGGTAATATCATGCATCCCTGTCTTTCACTCTACCTGTATGTCTGGACATCCCTTGTCCACATCACCTCATTTTACACGGCTTGGATGATACCCCTTGGAAACTTTCCTTTCCTTATGTATACTAGCCCAATAGGGTATTCTGTCTTTTTCTTCGGCTTTGTATTGTAGGTCTTTGTAATATGTTTGAGCTATTGAATGATATATCAAGGTTTTTTATGCATATTTTGATAACCTTAATGATGAAAAGTGATTAACATTTCTATGATCCCTGTGACTAATGAGCCCATGGAGGGCGAAGTTTTTGATGTGCAGTACCATGCCGGACGGACAGGTACCAGTTGGACTAGTACGCATGGGGATATGATTAGTTTATACCTCCATGGGACTGAAGAGCCCATCAGGTGGTTGTTGGGACCCCATCAAGGGAAGAGACAAGATAGTGCTTGATTGAGATTTTTCACTTGAGAAGAAGAAGGACGTTCCATCCAGGACTCTTTGGCTAAGCCCAGCCTAGGGTGGTTGACCCACTTCAGGTGGAATGTCTCCCTTTAATGGCAGAGGACGTTACCTTGGAGCCACTGACGTCACCTTCTGTGTATGGCAGTTTGACAAGGCACCTGGCATGTGTGGCAGGGTTTCGAGGCTCAAAGAGGGCCAACATTTTGTTATTTATGCTGGATTTTTCTCTAGAAAGGGCCAACATCTCCCTCAATAGGGCTTGACGTCTTGCTTATGCACATTTAGGGCTTTAATTTAACAATTTAATGTAAAAAAAACATGATTTTGGTTTGTAGCCTTGTCGGCTATTTTTAAAGACCTAATTTTAATTAGAGGTCACGATACAGTATATATTGAGGAGTTTTTCCCTCATTTTGGAACACAGAACTCACTCTCTTTTCAGGTCTGATTTTTGCGCCCTACTTGGGTATTTGGTCTTTTTATGTGAGGCACACTTATTGGAGGAAGGATTTTCTTGGCATATTTGGCATTTCTCTTGAAGGAAGGTTTATAACTAGGGTTTGCACATTCTTTTCCATCATGATATGTAAGTGTTTTTCTTGCAAAAATTCTTAATTGAATGGTTGTAGGTTTATATTCTTGCATTTACTTATAAAATGTTGATTTAAAACCCTAGGTGACAAGCACACAAGTAGGTCCTTGTTTCATGTCCCCTTAGAGAGAAATATTCAGCCATTGAAGAAGGAAGGAAGATCCTATCCTTTTCTACACTCACTTCACTTCTTCCCATTGTGCTAGTCATGATTTTTAATGGTTAAAAGGGAGGTGATGTCCCAGGCCTAGTTTATCTATACCTAGGGTCGTTCATCTTCTAGGGTTTGGTGATAAGGCCTTGCCATTGCAACACTTTCCCTCATCTCATTCTCTTGTTTTAACTTATCTTTTATCCTATTTGTTTCTCCAAGTTTGACCTAAGGAAGGAGGAAAGAGCACGAGGCCTTGCTTAAGCAACACCGGAGTGAGCCTCTTTCCCCTAGGGTTTTGATTCTAGGGCCCTACCATTGTAGCACTCTAGAACCCTTCCCTCTTGTCCATAGCCTTTATTCCTTCAACATTGTTTCCTCTCCTTAATTGACTCAATCTACCCTTAGGCACTGATCTTAGACACACAACGTTTAAGTGATAGTGCTCAAACAACCTCTCAAAACTTTTAAATTTGAAACACTAACTAACTAGCTAACTCTAACTAGGCTGACGTCACACTTTATTATTCCATCTCAACGCAACAAATTTTGATGATAAGAAATTAGATGATGGTTGAAAGTGTTTATTGAGTAAATGATTGATTGAATACATTGTTAGCCACATCATCTTAATAGTTGTTGATGAATTAATACTTTTCCATTGTAATATTGATAAAACGTTGATCTCATTAATATTTGTTGTTTCACATTGCTTATATATTGATGTCATATAGTTACATGAAGTACTAACCCACTGAATTATAGCCTGCATATATTCTTTTTCTATCGTCTTGTTACGGGAAGGTGTTCTCATTTGGGCATACACTTCTTTATTGGTTGATTAGCTGGACTATCTGACCTTGGTGGTAACCTGTGAGGAGGAACTTCTGCTTTAACCTTTATACTTTGGCCTCCTCAAAATGCTAGGTTACTGGGGATGTCTCCCTTGGGATAACCTCCCTAAATAGAAATAACCTCCCCATTGAGGTGACATTGGGTGGGTAAGGTTCCTGTTACGCTAATTTGGCCTCTATCCTCTAGCCATCTGAACTAGCTACAAACTATGCGATAACATTTTGGCGCCCTTGCCGGGGAACACTGAGTCAATTATCCTCAAAGGATAAACCTTTTTGGTAAGCCTTGCCTCGAAGACCTTTTCTTACAAGATTACCTGGTGACTCCACTAGGGTGTTTTCCCTTATCCTTTGATGATTTCAAGAAAATCATCTGGTGACTCCACAAATAGATAATGACAACCCGTAGTGGGTGTCAGTATATTCTTTCATCTGCTACTATGACCTCCACAAATCTTGTCACCCCTGTAAGTTCTCCCAAATGGTCTCATGAGGAACTCTTTGGTCCTTTAAGCTTACCTAACACCCAAGGGGGGTTACATGATCTACCTAAGAAGGTCGGGTTCTGGATACCTAAGTTTTCAAGGGAAGATGGATCCTATGGAACCTCTCATTGGAATGACTTCTGTTATGCATTCTAATTTCACCAATCTGGACAAGAACACCCCGATGAATTTTTAAGTCTCTTTGTGAGTTCACTCACTGGAAGTGCCAGAAGATGGGTCAAAAAACTCTCGAAGGGAAGCATCGAAACCCCTGAAGATCTTGAACAAGACTTCAAGAAATATTCATGTGAAAAAGAAAGCATGGATTCCCTCTACTCTCAATATATTGATGTTTGCAAATCCTCTAGCGAGGGCATTGGGGATTTCAATGATAGGTTCAACCTTCTCCTCAAGAATATCAGACCTAGTTTCTCAGAAGAAGTTGTCCTCCAACACTACCTAAACTCATTGGAAGGAGTTTTGCAGGTCACTCTCAAAGATTGGTCACCCTCGAATATAGAAGAAGCACAAGATTCACTTGTCAGATTGAGAAGAACCTGGAATTCAAGGACTACATCCATCAAGTCAATCTCTCATACAATAATGACCCTTGGGAATCTAGTCACAAGGTTATCACCGAAGATAAACCCAATTTACGAGAAATTATGGAGGTAAAACTCATGCCTCCCAAAAGGAAATGGAGCACAGCTTTCTCAAACATCAACAATGTCTCAAATGTCTCAAGACAATGTAAATGATTCACGAATTTGGGTGTGGCCACTCATTAAAACCTAACTTTGAAGATTACTTATTTGTCTTGAACACACCAATATGGGAAAATCAAGACATGAGTAAAACCAACAGGTCTGAAGAGCCCTGGGTACATAATGGAAACAACTTAGACACTAGTATGTCCTGTATCTTGCAAAGGGTTGAAAGAATTCGCAAAATCGTTCATTTTTTGACAAAGCAAGACCTGAATGAACAATTATATTTTGAGGGGACTCCCACACTATTACAAACTGGTTAGTTTGATCAAGATGAGAAAACACCCTCTTTATCATTAATATATTATCTTGGCCCTAGTCATTACAAATCAATGGATCCATACTTGTTTCAAGATGGCCCGAATTTTCCCTTGACAGAAGAAGAGACAGATTGGGGTGATTATCCCGATGATGCCTCTAATATCTTTGAAGATTTGGATGAAGATGGTTGTCCAGTACAGAGAATAAGTAATTTCATTGAGTGGAACGAAGATGTTTTCAAAGACATAGAAGTTCCAAGCACCATCATTGTGGATGAAAACCCTTGGTGTTTTCAATGCAGTGAAGCACATTGGGAACATGAGTGTCCTTATAGTAGTAGTCGCCATCAAAAAGTAAACAATATAGACTACTTCATAGAAGGACCTCAAATAAATATCATTGTTGAAGAGCATCAAGAGGTCATGAAAGAAGCAGTCAGCTCAGCAAGAATGGTAGTAATAAACAAACTAGACCAGGAATCAAAAGAAAAGCTAAAGAAACAAGAGTTCCAGGTGTATATAAGAAAGAAGTTGGACCAACCTTCCACTGACCAAAAAAAAAACCCACCTGTGGATGTAATCTTTCCTAAAAACTCTAATACTGAAAGGGTTAACCTGAACTTTGACCTTGAAGGGGCATTATCCAATATATTTGTAACCATCCCTTTGAGAGAAGTCATCAAGGTACCATCTATCAAAGAGCGATTTGACAAATTTTTCCAAGGATCAGATGGACCATTGAAAGTTTGAACTATTGGTTGTATCCAAAATGTACCTGTAACTACAACTTATGTGCAAAAGCCCAGTGATTCCATCAAACATGACAAAGCACGACCGACTCCTCATAAATATTCTCCAGAAGGTACGCCTTTTGCAAAGGAGGAAAATTCGAATTAGATTAAATGGATCAAGAGAGAGGAATACCAACAAATCATGGACAAGCTCAAAGGTCAGGAATCAGAGACTGCAAAAATACTAAACAAGTTGGAAGATGATGTACAGATCCATCCTTTGCAGCAAGAAATCTTTATAGTAGAATACCACCCACCTCCCTCTACACAATACACCAGGGTTATTCAAGGAATGACCAATTTCAGAGTAAAAGAGTACAAGGAGGGAGATGTGGTTGGGATGCAGGATGCCAATGAAGGGAAGTCTACTAATATCAAAGGAAACAATCATTTTTGGCTTGGCCCTTTTAAGGTTGGAATAAAGTTAGTCAATGGCTCTTATTACCTATCTACACTAGAGGGACAAAGGCGCGCAATGCCTATCAACGAACGCCATCTCAAACCTCACCAGAATATGGTGACCTGACTCCATAGCTAAGTATAGGTAGGTAGGAATTTTCCATGTATTATACCATTTGCATTTCATGACAGTTTGCTTCCTCACTTGCATATTGATTGTTTTATTTCAGTTGTATACATATATATATTGCGGGGTGGAAATACCACCCCACCTTTTTTATTGATGCCCTTTTCGAGTTTGAGCAGGTCTGTAGGTTATGCCAGAGATGTTGAGGTTCTCATGCGCTCTACAGTGAGCACATGTCCCCGAGTTGGAGCCAGATGTTATCCCCGATTTCTAGGGATAACTAGGAGATCGTGTCTCGAGACCCACAGGTCCTAGACATGGAGTACCGAGAGCAGGATTGACCTGAGAAGAGCCCTGAAGGACCCATCCTTCTCCTCTTTCATCAGACTTGTCTTGCCAACAACAGTAACATCCATCACCATTGGCTTGGTCTTGTATCGGAGAAGGCTCTTGCTTCATGAGGTAATTAGTCCAGGTATCATGGTATGTGTCATTTTTTATCATTACAACATTTAGATGTATGCATATTACTACTTTTATTTCTGAAAACTACTTGGATCTTACATTAACCCACTTGATCATGGTTGGGGGGATTGAAAGGGTGTCCTAGAAATCCTGTACCCATAGGTTTTGGTTTGCCACTAGGGGGATTTATGAAGAGCCATCGTCCACTCCCATCGTATCATCACTTTTACATCTTATCTTCCACTCATCTGTCCCATTCACCTAGTCTGGGCATTAGGATGATCTATTTGTGGGGTTTCACCTTATCTCATGGAAAGAAGGGGCTAAAGGCCCACAAGGTAAAAGCAGCTAGTAAAAGATAAAATCCATAAAATTAAAGCTAGAGATGCCTCACCCAGGGATCCCCGAGAAGGCAATAAAAAGCCACTCAGCAAGAAATAATAGGTACCCGAAGAAAAATAACAAAACAAGACGTAGCCAAGAGGATACAGGGTATCATCACGAGCCATCCTATTATATTCATGGGTACCTAGCAATATGAGATTGCCATTATCTGGTTACCACACCAGGGAAATAACCTTTGGTTGCATGGCCAAGGGAAAGGGGGTCCCATCATGAGCCAACTTATCATCTCTGTGAAATTCCTTGTGGGTAACACTGTCAGCTCTGGTCACCACGCCAAGGAAGTGTCCTCTAGTTAATCCCTGAAATACAAAGAAGAAATCAAATAAAGAAAAGTAAAGAACAAAGGCAATAAGGAGCTTGGAAAGAATTGCATCCATGACGAGTACACCTCACCTTCTACAAAGGCACCCAAAGATAATAGCATGCATCCCTGTCTTTCACTCTACCCATATGTCTGGACATCCCTTGACCACATCACCTCATTTTACATGGCTTGGATGATACCCCTTGGAAACTTTCCTTTCCTTATGGATACTACCCCAATAGGGTATTTTGTCTTTTTCTTCGGCTTTGTATTGTAGGTATTTGTAATATCTTTGGGCTATTGAATGATATACCAGGGTTTTTTATGCATACGTTTGATAACCTTAATGATGAAAAGTGATTAACATTTCTATGATCCCTGTGACTAATGATCCCATGGAGGGCGAAGTTTTTGATGTGCAGGACCATGCCTGATGGACAGGTACTAGTTGGACTGGTATGCATGGGGAGATGATTAGTTTGGACCTCCATGGGGATGAAGAGCCCATCAGGTGGTTGTTGGGACCCCATCCAGGGCAGAGACAGGACAATGCTTGATTGATCTTTTGCACCTGAGAAGAAGAAGGACATTCCATCCAGGACTCTTTGGTTGAGCCCAACCCAGGGGGGTTGACCCACTTTAGGAATGTCTCCCTTTGATGGCCCAGGACGTCACCTAGGAGACATTGATGTCACCTTCATCGTATGGCAGTTTGACAAGGCAATTGGCACGTGTGGTAGGGTTTAGAGGCCCAAAGAGGGCCAACGTTTTGTCATTTATGTTGGATTTTTCCCTAGAAAAGGACAACGTCTCCCTTAGTAGGGCTTGACATCTTGCTTATGCTCATTTAGGTCTTTAATTTAACAATTTAAAGTAAAAAAATCATTATTTTGGTTTGTAGCCTTGTCAGCTATTTTTAATGACCTAATTTTAATTAGAGGTCATGATACAGTATATATTGAGGAGTTTTTCCCTCATTTTGGAACACAAAACTCACTCTCTTGTGAGGTTTGATTTTTGCGCCCTACTTGGGTATTTGGTCTTTTTATGTGAGGCGCACTTGTTGGAGGAAGGATTTTCTTGGCATACTTGGCATTTCTCTTGAAAGAAGGTTTACAACTAGGGTTTGCACATGCTTTTCCATCATGATATGTAAGTGTTTTTCTTGAAAAACTTCTTAATTGAATGGTTGTAGGTTTATATTCTTGCATTTACTTATAAATTGCTGATTTAAAACCCTAGGTGACAAGCACACAAGTATGTCCTTGTTTCATGTCTGCTTAGAGAGAAATATTCAGCCATTGAAGAGGAAGGAAGAGCTTAGCTTTTGCTACACTCACTTCACTTCTTCCCATTTTGCTAGTCGTGATTTTTAAAGGTTAAAAGGGAGGTGACGTCCTAGGCCTAGTTTATTTATACCTAGGGTTGTGCATCTTCTAGGGCTTGGTGATAAAGCCTTGCTATTGCAACACTTTCCCTCCCTTCATTCTCTTGTTTTAATTTATCTTTTATGCTAGTTGTTTTTCCAAGTTTTACCTAAGGAAGTAGGAAATAGCATGAGGCCCTGATTAAGAAACACCAGAGTAAGCCTCTTTCCCCTAGGGTTTTGATTCTAGGGCCCTGCCATTCTAGCACTCTAGAACCCTTCCCTCCCCCTTGTCCTTAGCCTTTATTCCTTCAACTTTGTTTCCTCTCCTTAATTGACTCCATCTACCCTTAGGCACTGATCTTAGACACACAACGTTGAAGTGATAGTGCTCAAACAACCTCTCAAAACTTTTAAATTTGAAACCTTAACTAACTAGCTAACTCTAAATAGGATGACGTCACACTTGGTTATTCCATCTTGACGCAACAAATTTTGATGATAAGCAATTAGATGATGGTTGAAAGAATTTATTGAGTAAATGATCGATTGAATACATTGTTAGCCACATCATCTTAATAGTTGTTGATGAATTTATACTTTTCCATTGCTCTATTAATAAAACGTTGATCTCATTAATATTTGTTGTTTCACGCTGCTTATATATTGATGTCAGATAGTTACATGAAGTACTAACCCACTGAATTATAGCCTGCATATATTCTTTTTCCATTGTCTTGTTCCGGGTAGGTGTTCTCATTTGGGCATACACTTCTTTATTGGTTGATTAGCTGGACTATCTGACCTTGGTGGTAACTTGTCAGGAGGAACTTCTACTTTAACCTTTATACTTTGGCCTCTTCAAAACCCTAGGTTACCGGGGATGTCTCCCTTGGGATAACCTCCCTAAATAGAAAGAACCTCCCCATTGAGTTGACATTGGGTGGGGAAGGTTCCTGTTACGCTAGTTTGGCCTCTATCCTCTAGACATCCGACCTAGCTACAAATTGTGCGATAACATTTTGGCACCGTTATCGGGGAACAATGAGTCAATTCTTCTCAAATGACAAACCTTTTCGGTAAGCCTTGCCTCAAAGACCTTTTCTTACAATGTTACTTGGCGACTCCACTAGGGTGTTTTCCCTTATCCTTTGATGATTTCAAGCAAATCATATGGCGACTCCACAAATAGCTATTGACGACCCATAGTGGGCATCATTATATTCTTTCATCTACTACTATGACCTCCACAAATCCTATCGCCCCTGTAAGTTCTACCAAATGGTCTCATGAAGAAATATTTGGTCATTTAAGCTTACCTAACACCCAAGGGGGGTTAGTTGATCTACCCAAGAAGGTCAAGTCCTGGATACCTAAGTTTTTAGGGGAAGATGGATCCAATGGAAAATCTCATTGTAACAACTTATGTGATGCATTCCAATTTCACGAATCTAGACAAGAAAACCCTGATGTCTTTTTAACGCTCTTTGTGAACTCACTCATTGGAAGTGCCAAAAGACGGGTCAAAAAACTCCTGAAGGGAAGCATCAAAACCCCTGAAGACCTTGAACAAGCCTTCAAGAAAGATTGGTGTGAAAAAGAAATCATGGATTCCCTTTACTCTCAATATATTGATGTTTGCAAAGCCTCTAGCGAGGGCATTGGGGATTTCAATGATAGGTTCAACCTTCTCCTCAAGAAGATCAAACCTAGTTTCTTAGAAGAAGTTGTCCTCCAACACTACTTGAACTCGTTGGAAGAATTTTTGCAGTTCACTCTCAAATATCGGTCACCCTCGAATCTAGAAGAAGCACAATATTTTGCTTGTCAGATTGAGAAGAACCTGGAATTTGAAGACTACTGACATCAAGTAAATCTCTCATACAATAATGACCCTAGGGAATCTAGTCACGAGGATATCATTGAATATAAAACCAATTTCCTAGAAATTCTAGACGTAAAACTCATGCCTCCTAAAAGGAAATGGAGCATAGCTTTCTCAAACATCAACAATGTCTCAAACGTCTCAAGACAATGTGAACCATTCGAGAATTTGGGTGTGGCCACTCATAACAAACCTAACTTTGAAGATTCCTTGTTTTTCTTGAACACACCAATATGGGAAAATCAAGAAATGAGAGAAACCAACAGGTATGAAGAGCCCCGAGTACATAATGGAAACAACTTAGACACTAGTATGTCCTATATCTTGCAAAGGGTTGAAAGAATTCGCAAAATCATTCATTTGTTGACAAAGCAAGACCCGGATGACCAATTATCTTTTGATGGGACTCCCACACTATTACAAACCGGTTAGTTTGAGTAAGATGAGGAAACACACTCTTTATCATTAATATATTATCTTGGGCCTAGTGATTACAAATCAATGGATCCATACTTGTTTCAAGATGGCCCCAATTTTCCCTTGACAGAAGAAGACACAGATTGGGGTGATTATCCCGATGATGCCTCTAATATCTTTGAAGATTCAGATGAAGATGGTTGTCTAGTATAGAGAGTAAGTAATTTCACTGAGTGGAATGAAGATGTTTTCAAAGACATAGAAGTTCCAAGCACCATCATTGTGCATGAAAACCCTTGGTGTTTTCAATGTAGTGAAGCACATTGGGAACATGAGTGTTCTTACAGTAGTAGTGGCCATCAACAAGTAAACAATATAGACTACTTCATAGAAGGACCTCAAATAAATATCACAGCTGAAGAGCATCAAGAGGCCATGAAAGAAGTAGGAAGGTCAACAAGGATGGCGGTAATAAAAAAACTATACCAGGAATCAAAAGAAAAGCTAAAGAAATAAGAGTTCCAGGTGTATATAAGAAAGAAGTTGGACCAAGCTTCCACTGACCAAACAAAAAACCCACATGTGCATGTAATCTTTCCTAAAAACTCCAATACTGAAAGGGTTAACCTGAAATTTGACCTTGAAGGGGCATTATCCAAGATATTTGTAACCATCCCTTTGAGAGAAATCATCAAGATACCATTGATCAAAGAGTGATTTGACAACTTTTTCCAAGTATCAGATGGACTATTGAAATATGGAACTATTGTTTGTATCCCAAATGTACCTGTAACTACAACTTATGTGAAAAAGCTCAGTGATTCCATCAAACATGACAAAGCACAACTGACTCCTCATAAATATTCTCCAGAAGGTACGCCTTTTGCAAAGGAGGAAAATTCGAATCAGATTAAATGGATCAAGAGAGAGGAATACCAAAAACTCATGGACGAGCTCAAAGGTTAGGAATCAAAGACTACAAAATAACTAAAGAAGGTGTAAGATGATGTACGGATCCGTCATTCACAGCAGGAAATATTTATAGCAGAATCCCACCCACCTCCCTCTACACAATACACCGGGGTTATTCAGGGAACGACCAATTTCAGAGTCAAAGAGTACAAGGAGGGAGATGTGGATTGGATGTGGGATGCTAATGAAGGGAAGCCTACTAATATCAAAGGAAACAATCATTTTTGGCTTGGCCCTTTTAAGGTCGGAAGAAATTCGGTCAATGACTCTTATTACCTATCTACACTAGAGGGAGAAAGGCACACAGTGCCTGTCAACGGATGCCTCCTCAAACCTCACCAGGATGGGATGACCTAATTCCACAGGTAAGTATAGGTAGGTAGTCATTTTTCATTTATTATACCATTTGCATTTCATGATAGTTTGCTTCCTCACTTGCATATTGATTTTTTTATTTCATTCGTATACATATATATATTGTGGGGTGGCAATACCACCCCACCTTTGTTATTGATGCCCTTTTCGAGTTTGAGTAGGTCTGTAGGCTATGCCAGAGATGCTGAGGTTCTCATGCGGTCTATTGTGAGCACATGTCCCCGAGTTGGAGCTAGATGTTATCCCCGATTTCTAGGTATAACTAGGAGATCATGTCTCGAGGCCCACAGGTCCTAGACATGGAGTACCGAGGGTAGGATTGACCTGAGCATAGCCCTCCAGGGCCCATCATTCTCTTCTTTCATCAAGCTTGTCTTTTCAGCAGAAACAACATCCATCACCATCAGCTTGGTCTTGTATCAGAGAAGGCTCTTGCTTCATGAGGTAATTAGTCCAGGTATCATGGTATGTGTCATTTTTTTTCATTACAACCTTTAGATGTATGCATATTACTAATTTTATTTCTGACAACTGCTTGGCTCTTACATTAACCCGCTTGACCATGGTTGGGGTGATTGACATGGTGTCCTAGCAAGCCTATACCCATAGGTTTTGGTTTTCCACTAGGGGGATTTATGAAGAGCCATCATTCGCTCCCATCATATCATCACTTTTACATCTTATCTCCCGCTCATCTGTCCCATTCCCCTAGTTCGGGAATTAGGATGATCTCTTTGTGGGATTGCACCTTATCTCATGGGAAGAAGGGGCTAAAGGCCCAGAAGGTAAAAGCAGCTGGTAAAAGATAAAATCCATAAAATGAAACCTAGATATGCCTTGCCCAGGGATCCCCGAGAAGGCAATAAAAATCCTCTCAGCAAGAAATAAGAGGGACCCGAAGAAAAATAATAAAACAAGACCTAGCCAAGAGGATAGGGGGTCTCATCATGAGCCAACCTATTATGTTCATGGGTAGCTAGCAGGATGGCATTGCCATTATCTGGTTACCATGCTAGGGAAGTGACCTTTGGTTGCATGGCCAAGGGAAAGGGGATCTTATCACGAGCCACCCTTATCATCTCTATGAAAGTGCTTGTGGGTAACACTGTCAGCTTTGGTCACCATGCCAAGGCAGTGTCTTGTAGTTATTCCTTGAAATAAAATGAAGAAATCAATTAAAGAAAATAAAAGAACAAAGGCAATAAGGGGATTGGAAAGAATTGCGTCCATGATAGGTACATCTCACCTTCTACGAAAGGCACCCATAGGTAATATCATGCATCCCTGTCTTTCACTCTACCCGTATGTCTGGACATTCCTTGACCACATCACCTCATTTTACATGGCTTGGATGATACCCCTTGGAAAATTTCCTTTCCTTATGGATACTAGCCCAATAGGGTATTTTTTCTTTTTCTTCGGCTTTGTATTGTAGGTCTTTGTAATATCTTTGAGCTATTGAATGATATATCAGGGTTTTTTATGCATATTTTTGATAACCTTAATGATTAAAAGTGATTAACATTTCTATGATCCCTGTGACTAATGAGCCCATGGAGGGAAAAGTTTTTGATGTGTAGGACCATGCCCAATGGACAGGTACCAGTTGGACCAGTACGCCTGGGGAGATGATTAGTTCGGACCTCCATGTGTCTGAAGAGGCCATCAGGTGGTTGCTGAGACCCCATCAGGGGCAGAGACAGGACAGTTCTTGATTGAACTTTTTCACCTGAGAAGAAGAAGGGCGTTCCATCCAGGACTCTTTGGCTGAGCCTAGCCCAGAGGGTTGACCCACTTCAGGTGGAATGTCTCCCTTTGATGGCCCAGGATGTCACCTAGGAGCCATTGATGTCACCTTCAACATATGGCAGTTTGATAGGGCAACTGGCATGTGTGGAAGAGTTTATAGGCCCAAAGAGGGCCAACACTTTGTCACTTATGTTGTATTTTTCCCTAGAAAGGGCCAATGTCTCCCTCAGTAGGGCTTGATGTCTTGCTTATGCTCATTTAGGGATTTAATTTAACAATCTAATGTAAAAAAAGCATGATTTTGGTTTGTAGCCTTGTCGGCTATTTTTAATGACCAAATTTTAATTAGAGGTCATGATACCGTATATATTGAGGAGTTTTTCCCTCATTTTGGAACACATAACTCACTCTCTGTTGGAAATATGGCTATAGTAGAGATGACGCAGACTGTCAAGGTTTTCATTGATGGCAATCGGTTGGTTATGGAGCACGCACAAGGTTGTCATTGATGGCAATCGGTTGGTTATGCAGCACGCACAAGAGAACTGGCAGAAGAAGCTAGATGATGACAGAGCAATATCCAAGTGGGGATGTTGAGATTCGGTTCCATGATGACAGAGCAATATCCAAGTGGGGATGTTGAGGTTTGGTTCCACTCAGCGAATTGTTCTACAAGAGGAGACCCTTTGCGTTAGGTTATCCAAGTGGGGATGTTGAGATTGGGTTCCGAATTGTTATACAAAAGGAGACCCATTGCGTTAGGTTATCCAAGTGGGGATGTATCCGAATTGTTCTACAATAAGAGACCCATTGCGTTAGGTTATTCAAGAAAAAAGGAGGGAATAAACCCATTTGAAATGTTTCAAGAAAAAAGAGGGAATAAACCCATTTGAAACGTGTGAAGGAAAGCTCCAGTCGATTCAAGCACCCCCATTGCAACAGAAACAGAGGCAATGGCGAAGAGAGATGCGACCCAATTGGAATACGTCTATAAACCAAGAAGAATTCGTCTATTGCACATTGGCTCTCCCTTAGCCACGACCATGACTAGCAGCAGCAGTTACCAATCGTTTTTTTAAGAGAACGCACAAATGATGCCATTCACAATGAGATTGGTGTGGCCAACATCAAATGGATATAATGCACAACCAACGGAGCTTAAAATTGCTAAATCCATAGTTTTTCGGGGGTCCCTCATCTGCTTTGACAAAGTCTGGAAGATTTTTCCAGTTGGGTTTCTCTAATCACTCTGGACGGTGGAAGGACTTTCAGTCTAAAATTAGACTGGCTGTTAAGATAGAAAAAAACACAGCGTTTTATGATGTGGCATGCGTAGAGGAGGCATGCAAAGAGCCAATTTAGAAAATCAGGGAGAATGCAAGTAGAAGAAAGAATGAAAAAAAAAGAAACTGTAGTTGGAGTTGAGAAAAACAAGGAAAACCTATGCATGTGGAAAAACAATATAATGCGTTGAGACAGAGATTGGAGGGGTTGTTGAAGTGAGAGAGAGAGAGAGCTCTGAATGTGAGAAAAGGAAGAGGAGAATCTGAGGGACAGGAGAAGAAGCTGAGAATGGGCTGTAGAGGACAGTGAAGCAGAGCAGTAGATCAGAGACAATGAAGAAGGCAGAGTAGATCAACAACAAGGAATCTGAAGGTTGGTGCTTTCACTCAGTTGGTACTGAAGTAAAAAGGAAGTCGGTGCTTCCACCCAGTGGGTGATGGGATTCTGTGGGAGTTGGTGCTCTCAGCCAATTGGTGCTGGCAATCAGAGGTTGTAGCCTCTATGAGTTGGTGCTCATAAAAGATGAGATGTAACGCAGTTGGAGCTTGCTTAACATCCTAAGAAGATGAGGTTTTTTCCCTGGTTGGGTTTCCTCTTGAAAAATATGTGTCTCATACTTGTGAGTGAATGTTGTGTGTGATTGTTATTCTTTATGCTATCTGCTTTATGTTCATAACTCTGAATTTCACAGTAAGGACTCACTGCCACTAAGATTAATGATTCAAAGTTAAAACAAGAGAAATTGTTAATAATCTACACTAACTGATTCACCCCCCCCCTCTCAGTTAGTTCATACCTGTAACAATTGGTATCAGAGCAGGTTCCTTTAGTGTAAGGA
>ML781739.1:633818-652172 GCA_009831015.1 Picea engelmannii
AAGCTCTTGCGAACTTGAAGGTAACATATGAAGAACCCATTCCTCTTCACTGTGATAATACTAGTACTATTAGTGTTTCCAAGAATCCAGTTCTTCATTCCAAGACAAAGCATATACCTCTGAAGTATCATTTCTTAAAAGATGAGGTTGCCAACAAAGTGGTACAGTTGCAGTACATTCCCTCCATGGAGCAGATTGCTGATCTATTTACCAAATCGTTACCCAAGGCACAGTTTGAATACCTCAAACAGAAGATGGGTGTCCTACCCTCTTCTAACTAAATATCGTGTGCTTAACAGATCGTCTGAAAACATAAGTGGCAGAAATGCTTCTACAGATAAGAGTATCAATGTTCCTGAAGATCTATATAGAAAGGACAAGTATAAAAGTATTATTTAGACAGAAGAGCCACTTTGGTCTGTATGATTTACACCAATATTGAATATATGATTGCAGCTGTGTTGAGTTTGGTCATGAGCAGCAAAGATGGGGATTTTTTATAAGAAGCGTTCTTGAAGTAATAAAAGTGAATATGAAACATATGATGATTATTGAATTATATCAACGGCAAGTATCCTCAGCCATTCAAAACAGGGTAGACCCCATGCATAAGAAGACTGTTTGAGAGCAGCATGGAAGCCAGATTGAAGATTGAGGGCTATGAATAAAATGTGCGAATCATTCTTGAGAAAAATTAGATGTCTGCACAGGTTGCTGCAAGTAGGAAGATAAAACGTGCATCATCCTCTTAGCTACCATAGATAAAGCACAAATGTTTTTGAGATAATTCCATATTGTTTTCTCATGACCGGGTCCTTGGGGTTATCTTGCTAGGGGGAGCATACCTCTAAAAATCTTTGACATGAACAAAACTAAAGATGTGCAGATGAACGAAGAAGATTGCAGATGCAAAGAGTCTTTTATTTGAGCATAAAGACAGAGCGGTGGATCATTGACAAAGCATACACAGCTCTTCTAGACAAGGGGCGTTGGAATATCTCCATATGGTCTACACAGGATTGGAAGATAAAGTCACGATTGACCAAGTGTACCTCAGGTAGTAATTGGCAGGAGCAGAAGTGTACAAGACAGAGCATAGATGATTGATTAAAGGAGCGCAGGTCCAAAGGATCTTTTCACCAAAAGCATGGTTAGTGAACATGGTAAAATTGCAGCAAGCGAAAATACATAGAGATCAGAGCTGATACCTTTCCCAGGTATTACAGTTGAGTGCAAAAAGTCAGGGGGAGCCTGAGGAGAACAGTTTAACCCTTTGCCCTTGATGTCAAAGGGGGAGCAATGAAAGAAATATTGTCGTCAATGCCAAAGGGGGAGATTGTTGGAAATATGGCTATAGCAGAGATGACGCAGACTGTCAAGGTTGTCATTGATGGCAATCGGTTTGTTATGGAGCACGGACAAGGTTGATATTGATGGAAATCGGTTGGTTATGCAGCATGTACAAGAGAACTGGCAGAAGAAGCTAGATGATGACAGAGCAATATCCAAGTGGGGATGTTGAGATTGGGTTCCATGATGACAGAACAATATCCAAGTGGGGATGTTGAGGTTGGGTTCCACTCAGTGAATTGTTCTACAAGAGGAGACCCTTTGCATTAGGTTATCCAAGTGGGGATGTTGAGATTGGGTTCCGAATTGTTCTACAAGAGGAGACCCATTGTGTTAGGTTATCCAAGTGGGGATGTATCCGAATTGTTCTACAATAGGAGACCCATTGCGTTAGGTTATTCAAGAAAAAAGGAGGGAATAAACCCATTTGAAATGTTTCAAGAAAAAAGAGGGAATAAACCCATTTGAAACATTTGAAGGAAAGCTCCAGTCGATTCAAGCGCTCCCATTGCAACAGAAATAGAGGCAATGGCGAAGAGAGATGCGACCCAATTGTCATACGTCTATAAACCAAGAAGGATTCGTCTATTGCACGTTGGCTCTCCCTTAGCCACGACCATGACTAACAGCAACAATTACCAATCGTTTTTTTAAGAGAACGCACGAATGATGCCATTCACAACGCGATTGGTGTGGCCAACATCAAATGGATATAATGCACAACCAACGGAGCTTAACATTGCTAAATCCAGAGTTTTGCGGGGGTCCCTCATCTGCTTTGACAAAGTCTGGAAGATTTTTCCAGTTGGGTTTCTCTAATCACTCTGGACGGTGGAAGGATTTTCAGTTTAAAATTAGACTGGCTGTTAAGATAGAAAAAAACACAGCGTTGCATGATGTGGCATGCGTAGAGGAGGCATGCAAAGAGCCAGTTCAGAAAATTAGGGAGAATGCAAGCAGAAGAAAGAATGAAAAAAAAAGAAACTGCAGTTGGAGTTGAGAAAAACAAGGAAAACCTCTGCATGTGGAAAAACAATATAATGCGCTGAGACAGAGATTGGAGGGGTTGTTGAAGTGACAAAGAGAGAGAGTTATGAATGTGAGAAAAGGAAGAGGAGAATCTGAGGGATAGGAAAAGAAGCTGAGAATGGGTTTCAGAGGATAGTGAAGCAGAGCAGCAGATCAGAGACAATGAAGAAGGTAGAGTAGATCAGCAACAAGGAATCTGAAGGTTGGTGCTTTCACTCAGTTGGTGCTGAAGTAAAAAGGAAGTCGGTGCTTCCACCCAGTGGGTGATGGGATTCTGTGGGAGTTGGTGCTCTCAGCCAATTGGTGCTGACAATCAGAGGTTGTAGCCTCTATGAGTTGGTGCTCATAAAAGATGAGATGTAACACAGTTGGAGCTTGCTTAACATCCTAAGAAGATGAGGTTTTTTCCCTGGTTGGGTTTCCTCTTGAAAAATCTGTGTCTCATACTTGTGAGTGAATGTTGTGTGTGATTGCTATTCTTTATGTTATCTGCTTTATGTTCATAACTCTGAATTTCACAGTAAGGACTCACTGCCACTAAGATTAATGATTCAAAGTTAAAACAAGAGAAATTGTTAATAATCTACACTAACTGATTCACCCCCCCCCCCTCTCAGTTAGTTCATACCTGTAACACTCTCTTGTGAGGTCTGATTTTTGCACCCTACTTGGGTATTTGGTCTTTTTATGTGAGGCGCACTTTTTGGAGGAAGGATTTTCTTGGCATATTTGGCATTTCTCTTGAAGGAGGGTTTACAACTAGGGATTGCACATGCTTTTCCATCATGATATGTAAGTGTTTTTCTTGCAAAACTTCTTAATTGAATGTTTGTAGGTTTATATTCTTGCATTTACTTATAAATTGTTGATTTAAAACCCTAGGTGACAGGCACATAAGTAGGTCCTTGTTTCATGTCCCCTTAGAGAGAAATATTTAGCCATTGAAGAAGGAAGGAAGAGCCTAGCCTTTGCTACACTCACTTCACTTCTTCCTATTGTGCTAGTCATGATTTTTAAAGGTTAAAAGGGAGGTGATGTCCCAGGCCTAGTTTATCTATACCTAGGGATGTGCATCTTCTAGGGTTTGGTGATAAACCCTTGCCATTGCAACACTTTCCCTCACCTCATTCTCTTATTTTAACTTATCTTTTATGCTAGCCATTTTTCCAAGTTTGACCTAAGGAAGGAGGAAAGAGCACGAGGCCTTGCTTAAGAAACACCGTAGTGAGACTCTTTCCCCTAGGGTTTTGATTCTAGGGCCCTGCCATTGTAGCACTCTAGAACCCTTCCCTCTTGTCCGTAGCCTTTATTCCTTCAACTTTGTTTCCTCTCCGTAATTGACTCCATCTACCCTTAGGCACTAATCTTAGACACACAACGTTAAAGTGATAGTTCTCAAACAACCTCTCAAAACTTTTACATTTGAAACCCTAACTAACTAGCTAACTCTAACTAGGTTGACGTCACACTTGGTTATTCCATCTTGATGCTACAAATTTTGATGATAAGCATTTACATGATGGTTGAAAGAATTTATTGAGTAAATGATCGATTGAATACATTGTTAGCCACATCATCTTAATAGTTGTTGATGAATTGATAATTTTCCATTGCTATATTGATAAAGCGTTGATCTCATTAATATATTTTGTTTCACATTACTTATATATTGATGTCAGATAGTTACATGAAGTACTAACCCGCTGAATTATAGCCTACATATATTCTTTTTCTATTGTCTTGTTCTAGACAGGTGTTCTGATTTGGGCATACACTTCTTTATTGGTTGATTAGCTGGACTATCTGACCTTGGTGGTAACTTATGAGGAGGAACTTATTCTTTAACCTTTAAACTTTGGCCTCTTCAAAACCCTAGGTTACCGGGGATGTCTCCCTTGGGATAACCTCCCTAAATAGAAAGAACCTCCCCACTGAGGTGACATTGGGTGGGGAGGGTTCTTGTTACGCCAGCTTGGCCTCTATCCTTTAGCCATCCAAGCTAGCTACAAACTGTGCAATAACATTTTGGCGCCATTTCCAGTGAACACTGAGTCAGTTGTCCTCAAACGACAAACCTTTTCGGTAATCCTTTCCTCAAAGACCTTTTCTTACAAGCTTACCTGGTGACTCCACTAGGGTGTTTTCCCTTATCCTTTGATGATTTCAAGAAAATCATCTGGCGACTCCACAAATAGATAATGACGACCTGTATTGGGCGTCAGTATATTCTTTCATCTACTACTATAACCTCTACAAATTCTTTCACCTCTGTAAGTTCTCCCAAATGGTCTCATGAAGAAATCTTTGGTCCTTTAATCTTACCTAACACCCAAGGGTGGTTACATGATCTACCTAAGAAGGTCGAGTCCTGGATACCTAAGTTTTCATGGGAATATGGATCCTATGGAAAATCTTATTGGAACGACGTCTGTGATGCATTCCAATTTCACCAATCTAGACAAGAACACCCCGATGTCTTTTTAAGGCTCTTTGTGAGATCACTCACCGAAAGTGCCATAAGATGGGTCAACAAACCCCCAAAGGGAAGCATCAAAACCCCTGAAGATCTTGAACAATCCTTCAAGAAAGATTGGTGTGAAAAAGAAAGCATGGATTCCATTTACTCTCAATATACTGATGTTTGCAAAGCCTCTAGCGAGGGCATTAGGGATTTCAATGATAGGTTCAAACTTCTCCTCAAGATGATCAGACCTATTTTCTTAGAAGAAGTTGTCCTCCAACACTACTTGAACTCTTTGGAAGGACTTTTGCAATTCACTCTCAAAGATCGGTCACCCTCGACTCTAGAAGAAGCACAAGATTTCACTTGTTAGATTGAGAAGAACCTGGAATTCGAAGACTACATCCATCAAGTCAATCTCTCATACAATAGTGACCCTTGGGAATTTAGTCATGAGGATATCACCGAAGATAAACCTAATTTCCCATAAATTCTGGAGGCAAAACTCATGCATCCCAAAAGGAAATTGAGCACAGCTTTCTCAAAGATCTGCAATGTCTCAAACATCTCAAGACAATGTGAAGCATTCAAGAATTTGGGTGTGGCCACTCATAAAAAAACTAAATTTGGAGATTCCTTGTTTGTCTTGAACACATCAATATGGGAAAATCAAGACATGTCTTGATATGATATTTCTTGTTTAATGAAAGTCAACTTCTATTTCCGTCTTATTTTCATATGATACCGAATGTTCATGATCGAAGGATTTTCATGGATTGTGGTGATTGTTTTTTAATGGATGTTTGATTGCAGTGTAGTTATAGTGTTTTCAGATTCTCAAAACATCAAATTTAAGAGGATCTTGTTTTTAGAGTTTTTCTTCCTTAGGCTACTGGAAGACCTGATGTCTAGAGAAGACCTTTACACCTTCTCCTCAATTTCTTCCTCCTACTCACCCTTACTACAAATTTTTGGCTGAAGTTGATCAAGACCTCATTTGCTTGTGCATGTTGCCCCAATTTTTTGAGTTAAAATGATATTCTCTCGATTCTACCCCATTTGACTGCTTTAAATCCATTAACCATGACACATAATTGATGGGTACTGGGCTTACGTCTTCCGTAATCCAAGGGTGACTTCTGGTGATAAAATAATGCATGGATGTGCTCCCCACAATATTGATACCAAAAATAGAAGAGCACTTAGTCTTAAATCTGCATCTTTCCATTTAATTAATGGTATACTCTTTCGAAAGAACTTTGATGGTGTTTTTCTATGTTATTTAGAAAAGTAGGAGTCTGAAAGAGTGTTGGTTGAACTTCATGCCCGTAAGGCCAATGGTCACTTTGGAAAAGATACCACTACCCACAAAGTGCTAAGGGATGGATACTATTGGCCCACCCTATTGAAAGATGCCCAAACGTTGTCCCATAAATGTGTAATCTATCAAAAGGCTGCAGGACAAGTGAAAAAGGTGTCTTTTCCTTTGCAACTTGTTACTATAGATGCACCTTTTCAGCAATGGGGCCTAGACATAATCAGACCATTCAGTCCACCCTCCTCGCAACAACACAAGTACATCCTCACATCAACATACTATTTTACAAGATGGTCTGAAGATTTAGCTTTAAAAGTGGTCAACACCAATCAGGTAGTGTCTTTTCTGAACTCCCATATCATCACTCGATTCGGGATTCCTAAATGTCTGGTTTTTTATAACGCCTCTTATTTTTCGTCGCTTGATATGAATGTTTTCTCTCTGGAAAAAGGGATTAACCTAAAGTTTTCTTCCAACTACTACCCTCAAGGGAATGGTCTAGCAAAATTGAAAAATAATAATTTAATCAAGATTATAAAAAGGACAGTTTCAGAAAACCACAAGAATTGGTGCAATGCACTCTACAATGCACTTTGGGCTGATAGGGTAACTCCAAAAGATTCTATTGGTAATTCTCCCTTCTTAATCATTTATGGAAGAGAATCCATCCTCCCCCCACATGTCTTACTTCCTTCTTTGCAATTATTTCAGAAAGTTTAAGAAGAAGAGTGTCTGCCTCTATAAAACTGGATAAATGCTTTATTAAAACTAGAAGAGGTGAGAACACAAGCTAAATAGAAACTGGATTAGCACCAACAAATTGTGAAGAGCTGGTGTGATGCAAATTCTTCTTCTGATAGGAATTTTGATGTTGTAGATTTGGTTTTCAAGTGGGACAAAGTGCACGAGGGTAAGGGGGAACATACCAAGTTCCAAAACCCATGGCTCGAATCATTTGTAATTTCTGAAAAATTGGGTCCTAGCTATTTTCATCTACATAACTTGGAGGGATAGCCAGACACTTTCCCAGTGAATGGCCAGGCTCTCAAGAGGTATTTCGCTTGATGATTTTTTATCCACCCTTTGTAAATATTTTTAATTTTCTTTTCTGTTTTTAATTTTGGTTCTTTTCATTTTGCTTGATTTTGATTTATTTTCTAAAATTATGTCTGAATCACCATTTCATTTGTTGAAGGGAATCATAAGTCTCATTCATTAGCAATAGTTGATAACATTTCAAGCACCCGAGTAGTAAATGCTAAACTCGGATTAGCAGAAGTAAGTTTCTATGCAATCATTGTTTCTGGTTTCTCATTAAAATCATAGGAAGATGTGACTATCCTTAACAAACTTCCAACATCGTCCCTATTTTAATGAGGACAACTCAATTGTTCTTCCCCATCATAGAGAGGATTTCTTAACATAAATCTAACTTTCCAAATAATGATGAAAGTCATCAAAAAAGAAAAATAATTTGGAAATGATTAAACTTTTCATGACCAAACTGTGAGATTTTTAGTATCACCCCCCTCTCTTGAATATCATGAAGCTATGGAAATTATAAACAAATTTTGGAGATTTGAAAGAATTGTAAAGTGCGGGAAGTGTTTGTAAACCCATCAGGACACTGAACAAGTCTGCTGGCAGCGGGTAAATGCACACATGATACTAAAGCAACTTCTCTCAGGTACTGAATAGACCCACTAGAAACAAAGCAATGTTGGGTTCGAGAAGATCCTTAGGTATGTATTTTAATTTTATCAAGTCTAAAGATGTTTTTAGCATGAATGGACGACTCTTGGACAAAATAGAGGTACTAGAGTGGTTTAAATGACATCCTTGTCGAGTCTATGGACGCTTGCTGGCAGTAGTGGCCCTGTCAGCAATATCTAATTCATCTGTATAAACATTGCTACACCTGTGATCTAAATAAGATACCATATTACATTTTCAGATAGAAATACATCCAATGCTAAAACTGCGTTATTTTTCAAGTTATGATTGGAATGCTTGATCTGTTGTTAACTGTTTCTAAAAAATTATTTCATCTATGCCCCTCACATAAATTTTCTGATTATGTAGAGATAATTGCTTCGCCCAGCATGTCACCATTGTTGGAAGCCACCAATTCTGTCAATTTTATCATGACTAAAAATCATCATGAAGAGATAAAATCCTTTCTGTAGCTGCCTCCTCCCTATATTTATAAATGATTTTGTCTTTTGGCATCGAGGTGATTTATTGGGATAACTTATTTTCTGAGTTTTTTCATTTTAGATTTCGTTTGTTTTGTTTAAATTTCATGACTGCAAGCATGAAATTCAAATGAAAACTTTGCTCATGTAATCATTCTGAAGTCTATGTTTTTCTCTTATTCTTTTACCTAAGAGATTACATTTTGAGGGGAGATATATGTGTTACTAAGTTTAAATTTCATAATCTCATTGATTAATTGACTTCCACATATTATGGAGAAAATGTTTTGATTAGTTCTATGGTTGATTGTATGGCTTGATTATTCAATGTCCATAATCGCCCTACAAATTTGGGTTAACATTTGATCTATTCTCTTTTCTCTATTAGTCATATCATTGTCATGTCACTTGGTACAGGTCTGATGAATCCACAAACACACCTCATCATGTTGTCCTGTACATTTAATGACCCACATTCATTGTTTGAATTGGCATTTGATAGTGGTTGATGGTTTCATCTTCATTATGTGTTATGGATCATAGGTCTGCGTTCCCTCTCATTTTTTGTATCCCCAAACTTAATTTATCAAACTTGACAATTCCCGATTTTCGTATGCATCAGGCTATTTTCATTTTCACAGACATCTCCTTGCTACTTGTTGTTTGGAAGTCAAAGCCTCCCTTTTGTGCTATCTATTGTGTCCATTTGATAGTAACCATGGATCATGTAGTTTGAATCAAACCTAATAGGTTGTCAGGCCCTTCTTTCCCATGGTGATGCCATAGATGATTTGTAGGTTCACAGTTGGGATACTTTCATACATAAATTTGAAGGTTACAACCTGGCGGTCGCACATGCCTTTGCTCAAATGTTTCATGGGTTTAGAGCCAAAGTTGGGGATGTGAAATTGGAGCTCACAGAGGACTCTATAGTCTGGGTGACACAAATCCCACAGGAAGGAAAAAAGTGTGCAAGATACCAAATATAATAAATACGCAGAACATAAATAAAATGCTAGAAATGGCAGAATAACAGTAATATAACTAGCATAATCTCCACAATAACACAGAAATAATATGAGAACAACAACTGAAATAGCACTTTGATTCAGAAAGAAATGTTCACGGGACTCTTCGAGGGGGCAACCTCCATTCGAGCAACGCTCTGTTATAATAATCTCCCCGCTAGGGTTTTCATACCCTCGACCCTTATTTATACTAAATATGTCTATTAAGAGAAGGATCTAGAGGAAGATACTTCTATAAGTGGAAGCTTCTATTAGGTCTTCTTACATCCGCCTTATTCAATTTTATTTAAAGGCCTTATTAATATTGACCTTTATTACATCTGAATACATTGATCTACCTATGTGCGGGTTAGGACCTTAACATGTCTTCCCCCTTAAAAACAACCTTGTCCTCAAGGCTTGAGATGTGGAAACTGTTGTAGAATGGTACCTGGTTCTCAAGTAGCATCTTCTGGAGTCATATCTTTCCACTTTATGAGCACTTCCTGGATGCTTCTCTGACACAGGCGATGCTCACGCCAGTCCAAAACTGCTTCTGGCTGTAGCCAAATGGATCCCTCTTCAGCTAACTCTGGAAGGTTGGTTTGAATTCGACACTTGGTTCCAATCACCTTCTTCAAGCAGGAAACATGAAAAACAGGATGTAGCTTCGACTGACTGGGCAGAGCTAACTAATATGTGAATTGTCCCACATGCTTGAGAATTGTGTAAGGACCATAGAATTTGGTCCCTAGCTTCTGACAATGCTCGACCTTGAGGGAATTTTGCTTATATGGTTGCAGTCCCAGAAACACCTGATCCCCTTCTGCAAATTGATGTTTCAAGCGACCTTGATCTGCTTTCTCCTTCATGTGATTCTGTGCCATGACCAAGTTCTCTTTAAGGGTATGAATAATATCCTCTCGGACTGTAAGTGTGTGGTCCACCGCCTGGACCTTTGAGGTACCCGGTAAGTATGAGATAACTGAAGGTGGCTTCTGTCCATATACCTCTTCAAAAGGAGTCATGCGGGTGGCTATATGGTATGTAGTGTTGTACCACCATTCAGCTAGGGGTAACCATTGAGCCCACTAGTGTTGTTTTTCATAGGCAAAGCACCTCAGATATGTTTCCAAACACTTTTTGACAACTTCCGTTTGACCATCCGTCTGGGGATGATAAGATGAGCTGAGATGTAACTGTGTGCCTTGTAACTTAAACAATTCTTGCCAAAAATTTCTTGTGAAATTTGGGTCACGATAAAAAACAATAGAGTGCATCATGCCATGAAGCTTGAAGACCTGGTCCATGAAAATTTGAGCCACCATGGATGCAATAAATGGGTGATGAAGAGTGCAAAAATGAGCATACTTGGAAAGGCGATCCACCACCACCATTATGACTAATTTATTCCCCAATTTGGGTAAGCCTGTAATAAATTCCATAGAGATATCCTTCCAAATAGAAGGGGGAATTGGAAGTGGTTGGAGGGTGCCCAGAGATTTGACTGTTTCTCCCTTGTTGTGCTGACACACCTCACATTCAGTGACAAATTTACGGATGTCCTATTTCATACCATCCTAGAAAAAAGAACGTTTGACCCTGTCATATGTTTTGGTGAACCCTGAGTGCCCTACTGTGGGTGTAGCATGAAGCTCAGAAAGTACCATGGATTTGAGCTTGGAATTTTTACTTAAATACAAGCGGCCTTTATGTCGAAGATCATCCTGGAGCCAGGAGTACCCTGGGAGAGTCGGAGCCTTGTTATGCAGTTGTTGGATCAGATGCAAACTTTTGGGATCTTGAAGCCATTCCTGGCGCACAGCTTGGAGCCAATCGCGTACAATGAAGGAAAGAGAAAAAAGGGATCCTTCATCTTCATATTTCCGGGACAGTGCATCCGCCATGACATTGTCTTTTCCCTTCTTGTAAATTATCTCATAGTCCTATCCAAAGAGCTTAGTCACCCATTTTTGTTTCTCCTGGGAGGAGATGCGTTGTTCCAGAAAGTACTTGAGGATTTGATGGTTAGTCTTAATTTGGAAGCGTTTCCCTAAGAGATAAGGATGCCACAGCTCAACGACATGCAGAATCGCCAACATTTCTTTTTCATAAATGGGTTTTCCCAGATTCCTTTCAAACAGTTTCTTACTAGTGAAGGCCAAAGCTCGACCCTCTTGCATAAGGATAGCATCGATTCCTTTCCCTGAGGCGTCACATTCCAACACAAAGGTCTTTGTGAAATCAGGAAGGGCCAGAACCGGAGTGGTGCACATGGCCATCTTCAAGGTTTGAAAAGCTTGAGCAACTGCTGGAGTCCAAGTGAAAGATTTCTTTTTGAGGAGATTCGTAAGAGGTGCTACAATTTTTCCGTAGTTCTTAACAAACTTGCGATAATACCCTGTTAGGCCCAAAAATCCATGCAAGCTTTTGAGAGTCTTTGGGTGCGACCAGTCTTGCATAGCTTCAATCTTTTTTGGGTTCACCCTGACACCATCCTTTCCCACCAGATGACCCAAGTATTCTACTTCTGAGGCACCAAAAGAACATTTGGACTGTTTCAGGAAAAGTTGGTGCTCAGAAAGTAGGTAGAGAACTTGATCCACATGAGTAAGATGGTCTGTCCAGGCTTTTCTATAGATGAGGATATCATCAAAGAAAACTAATACAAAATGACGGAGAAAAGGGCAGAAGACATGGTTCATGAGGCTCCTTAAGGTGGAGGGGGCGTTACACAAGCCAAAGGGCATGACTAGAAACTCATAGTGGCCTTCATGAGTGTGAAAGGCGGTCTTGGGAATGTCGGCCTCTTTCATACGTATCTGGTGATAGACCGAGTGAAGATCAAGTTTGGTAAAGAATTGGGCGCCACTCAATTCATCTAGGAGGTCATCAATGACATGAATGGGAAATTTGTCTTCGACGGTCAGTTTGTTGAGAGAACGAAAGTCAGGACACATTCTCTAATAACCTTCTTTATTCAGTACCATGACGACCGAAGACGAGTAAGGGTTCGTACTAGGATGGATGATGCCTGCAGTAAGGTGTTCCTGGACCATTTTCTCAATTTCATTTTTTTTGTGCAAAGGGGTGGCGATATGGACAGATATTGGGGGGAAGGTTTCCTGGGACAAGGGGAATGGAATGATCATGAACACCGTGGGAAGGAGGGAGTCCTTGGGGAGTGGAAAATACCGTTTAATGTTTATAAAGGAGGGCTTGGAGGTCTTGGGGCACTGTGGGTGTCATTGTGGCTTGTATGGCATGGAGTTGGGCAATGACACTAGAATGACCTTTTTTGAGCATTTTTTCCATGCAATGAGAACTGATGACCTCACGTGAACCAACAACAATGCCTTGGAATTTATATTGGTGGCCTCCTTGGTCGAATTGCATGGTTAAGTTCTGAAAATCCATGAGAATGGGACCCAAAGTCCTTAGCCAGTCTACACTCACCACAATTTCGTAGCCGCCCATGTCAATAGCAAACATATGGGATTTTAGGTGGTAGTCACCAATTTGGAGACGCACATTTTCATAGTTCCCACCACATTTCATAGAACCACCATTGGCAATCATGATTTGGAAATTGTTGACAACATGGATGTAGCAATGGGTTTCTTGGGCAATGCGGTGATGAATAAAATTGTGGGTGCGGCCACTATCAACCAGAATGATGACCTTTCAGTGCTTGATGTAACCAATTAACTTGAGGGTTTGGGGAACAAAGAAGTTGATGAGAGCATTGATGGAAATGATCGGTTCCACTTCGGGAGGGTCGGAGGGAAGGTTTATGTCAGTGATTTCTGGTGACTCAGGCACAAGGGGAGTGTCAACATCCTCTTTCGAAATATCCTCAGAGATGGCCATAAAAATATTTTGTTCCTTACATTTGTGGCCTGGGAAATATTTGTCATCATAATTATAATAGAGGCCTTTGAGTTGGTGTTCAACCATTTCATCCCTGGTCAATTTTTGGATCTTTAATGGGGCAGAGGGAGTAGTGGGGTTTACTGGTTTAGGGCGAGGGATAAAGGAAGGCTTACGGTTTTGAGAGGAAACAATTTGTTTTGCTTCTTTATATTTTTTAGTAGCCTCCACCCAAGTTGTAGGTCGAGCCATGAGGACATGGGCCCGAATCTTCTCCTTGAGGCCACTGATAAAACATTCTCGAAAGAAAGCATCATTCATGCCTTCTGTTCGAAAATCCAGACGCTCAAATGCAGCTATGAAGTCTTCTACTGTTTCTGATTGCTTCAATTTTGTCAAACGACCCAAATGGTTGGTGTCAGTGTCAAAGCGTTCATAAAGCTCAGTCAAAAATTGGGTCCAAGCAATATACCCTTGACGTGAAGTTTTTCTCCATTGCCACCATTGCCAACATTCTTGATCTAGATGGAGAACACCATACCAGAGTTTGGCCAAGTCATCTGTAATGTTGTAGAGAGAGAAATAATGTTCCATTTGGGTGACCTAACCAGTGGAGTCCGAGCCATCAAATTTGGTTACATCCACCTGTAGAAGGCGTATGTCCCGTTGAAAGTGATGGGGCTGAAAGGTATGGGAATGGGAAGAAGTTTCACTTTCAGTCTTTGTATGTGCATAAGGAAAATAGTCATTGGTAGGGATCTTGAGTTTGGTGCAGAGTGATGCAAAGACAGATTCAAGTTGGGTGGTCAATTCGTGTTTGAATTCCGCCATTACAGATTGCACGGATGCATTTATGGTGGTATTAATGGATGTATCACGAGAACCAATAATAGCACTGAGTTGTTGCACTTGTTGTTGGGTCTTGAGGAAACTAGACTGGAAGGTGTTGAAGTGAGACTCCAGTTCTTGGCTACGGGTACGGGCCATGAGGATGGGTGAACTGAAAAGGGAGCGGGCCGGGTCATAAATTTTTGCAGAAAAATGATATGGATGAATGTGATAAGGGAGAAGAGATGAATATAATGGAATAGCTCTCAAATAATGGTGAAAAAATTTCCAGAATATTATTTTTTTTTATTTTTTTATTTTTTTATTTTTTTTACAGCTGTGGGGTTATACTTCAGTTTGAAGAATGTTGCAGTGCTGAAATCCCCAAATTATTAACTATAAATAAATGTGTATTTACTTGGCAATCCGAACACAGATGCGCGACAATATCTCTTCCTGATTTTGGCATACCCTTCACTTTGAAGTGTGATGCCTTGGGGGAAGGTATAGGGGTCATGTTGATGCAGAACAGGCACCCCCTTGCCTATGAAAGTCGGAAACTCAGGGGTCCTAAACTACTTTACAACATTTACGACAAAGAAATGCTAGCTATCATGCATGCACTAGCCAAATTCAGGCAATATTTGGTAGGTCCAAGGTTTGTGGTCAAATCAAACCATAACAGTCTTAAATATCTATTGGAGCAGAAGGATTTGAATGAAAGACAACAAAAATGGGTAAGAAAAATACAAGCCTATGACTTTGACATTGAATTCGTCAAAGGGAAGAACAACACAATGGTTGATGCATTATCCAAAAGGCCATCCATTTTTTCCATGTCCGGTATGTCAGTCGACTGGAAGGAACACTTGATAGTGGAATATGCAAAGGATCAGTTCGCTTGTCAACTGTTGGATGGGCAAATACAGGATGACAAATTCAGGGTCATAAATTACCTCATCTATTACAAAGGTCGGATCTTTTTAGTTCCTGGATCAGCTCTCAAAGCTAAGATCCTTCATGCATGTCCTAACTCACTAGTAGCAGGGCATCAGGGCATTATTAAGACATACATGCAGGAGAGAGAGAGGTTTGCATGGAAAGGCCTCAAGGAAGATGTGATGAAGCATGTCAAAGAATGCACTAGATGCCAAGAAAACAAGGATGAGCACACGCGCCCTAAAGGAATGTTGCAGCCCCTACCTATTCGAGAGCACAAGTGGGAAATTTAATCCATCGATTTCATCACCGGGTTGCCCAGAGCACAGGGGAAAGATTGCATTTTCATGGTGGTAGACAGGTTGACAAATTTTGCACACTTTTTTCCCATAGCCATAGACTTCGGTGCAGCATAGGTGGCCGAATTATTTTTTAGAGAGGTGTTCAGACTACACGGCCTACCCAAAACCATCATCAGTGACAGGAATAGTAGATTCATGAGTACGTTTTGGCAGGAGTTGTTCAGATTAGTGGGTATGACATTGACTCCTAGTACTAGCTATCACCCTCAGACGGATGGTTAGACTAAGATAGTCAACAAATGGGTGGAAGGTTACCTCAGAAACTACGTAGCAGGACAACAAAAAGCATGGGTCAGATGGTTACACTTGGGAGAATATTTCTACAACACCACCCAACATATGTCCATTGGCATGTCACCCTTCAGAGATTTATATAGCTATGATCCTTTGTCATTTGTGGAGATTGCATTTGGTGATAGCAGGGCTCTGATGGTACAGGATTGGATATAGCAGAGCCAAGACATTCTCAGGGAATTGAAGGATCATTTATAGAGGGCACAAAACTAGCAAAATGTCCAAGAAGACAAGCACAGAGTTGATCATACCTTTGAGCTTGGCGATTTAGTCTATTTGAGGTTGCAACCATATAGGCAGGCCTCCATTAAAAGAAGCGGAGAAGAGAAACTGCAGCCACGTTTCTTTGGACCTTACAAAGTCAGCAAGAGGATAGGTGCAGTAGCTTATGAGTTGGAGCTTCCATAGGGTATCAAAATTCACAACGTCTTCCATGTCTCGTGCCTTAAGAAAGCCCTCGGTAAACATGTCAGGCCTATTGAGGCATTGCCTCCCATGGATGAGGAGGGACAACTTGTTTTGATTCCAGAGGAGGTGTTAGAAGTCAGAGAGAAGAGGCTCCGAAACCAAAGCATCAAGGGGTATCTGATCAGGTGGAAGGATTTACCCATTGAGGATGCTACTTGGGAGTAGGAGCACGTGGTTAGAGAAGCAGGTTTGGAATTGCTTGAGGACAAGCAATTTCAAGTAGGGGAGACTGTAATGTCCCCCACCTCTTAGAGAGGTGATGAGGAGACTCAGTGGCCTTGGCACCCCCACTAGGTCATAGTCTCACACTGAGGGGGGGAAAGTCAAGAAGCTAAAAGTTATATTTTTAAGTTGACTTAAGAAAGGAAAAGGATAAAGGAGTAAAAGATAACTCAACAGAAGAATAGAAGATTAACCCTGGGAGTTAACCTAACTCAACAGAGAATTAGAAGGAAAAGTATAAGTAAGAGGCTGGGGCGCACCTATTACTCATTCTGGTTTTGGATTAGCATTTTCTATTGCTCATTCAGTTTGGGGGTTTTGCTGTACAAACCCTTGTGAGCAACTCAGTGGTGAAATATCGACTCACCTTGTTCCGCAGCTTGGTCTCGGGGATGAAAGACTCCTCCACAACATTCTAGTCTCAGCCCATCTCCATCTAGTGTTTTAGAAGGTAGCATGCCGTACTTTTCTTGTGTTTCCAGCAAGGGCGCACTGTCATCTAGAGGGAGGTTCGATCCAGCTTATCTTGAGGGCCTGGGGCCATTCTGACAGTTGGGTTTTGTTTGTAGGGGCAAGACCATCAGTGTGAGGGCTTTTCTGGAGGGTTATCATCATTCTACATTTGTCTGCAGATTGGGACATCTTGGAGCCATAGGGGACGTCCCGTGATTCAGTAAAACTCAGATCTAGGGAGATCTGAGCCTAAAAATTCTCCCACGGGATTCTCTTAGCCCGATCTATATTCTTGGAGAGTTTCAGACCATTTGGAGGTCTCCTTTATCAGGGCCGAATCAGCCAGGGTTTCAGTCATCCAGTGGGGTGCACCATTCAGTGGAGAATTCATATCTACGAGGTTTGAGAGTGGATTTGGGAATTTGGACATCTGGGTTGTCCTTACAGTTGCCTGATCTATCATTTGGCATATTTCTCGGGATGATTGGACACTTTTGGTAGCAGGGAAGAATTATTGAGGGCTTCAGCATACTAGCAGGACGTGGCACTTTCCATCTTGGAGGTTGAGCATTAGTACAGCTCAGATCTGCTTGATTCAGTCTTCATTGTATATCTAGCCTTTGGAGGCTTATTTTGTATTGTCGGGAGCATTTTGTAGCAGCTCATATCTATTTCTTGTACGACCATCTAAGGTTTATGCTAGATCGTCCATATATTGTATTGATCTTACATTGATCATAATAAAAAGGTCATATCTTTGCTTGTGCTTCTACATATTGAATATATTGTGATCCCCATGTGTTGATGAATCTTGTATGCACTTAATAACTCAATAAATTAGTAGTAGTTAGTGATTCCAAGAAATAATTTGGATTGGGATCATTACAGTGGTATTAGAGCCTCGATCCTCCAAACCTGTGGAGAGATCGGTGCATGCAAAAGGACAAGGGAATTGTTATGGGTCGGAGGAAGAAAAACAGTATTGAAACAGAGGCAGAAATGGAAGTGTCAGGAAACGACCATGAGCCTCAGGGCTTGGCTCTCTTAGTATCCGAATTTGGTAAGTTCCAGCAAAACATGAACTACACAGAAAGCACATTGGTCTGGCAGTTGGATGAGTATCAAGAAACCAACAGAAGGGGACAGGCTTAAATCTCTCAAACCTTGAAGAAAGTTGATGAGAATCTATAGAAAATGAACGAGAACCAAACTAGGATAACTGACCTTCTGATGCAAGTAACCCATCCAGGCAAAGATCCTGATACGTATGGAAATAAGGAGGCTAGAGGGTCTAGTGGAACCCATGAGGAAGTTAGATATAACCCAGAGAAAGCACCGAGATCCGAAGGAAGTCTTGGAGGTGGCACGTTCCATGGGCAGATGGGTAGCAGGACCAATCATAGGCCATACGTTCTAGTGTTCACGGATGAACCGCTAGGCCAACACTCAGGTAGCAGAGCTAACCCCAGACCATACATGCCCACATTCACAGATGAGCAAGGGCAGCATGAACAGGTTGAAGATTTTGTGGAACAATTAGCCAGGAGTACCAGGGAAT
>ML781739.1:656773-732337 GCA_009831015.1 Picea engelmannii
AGAGAGGTGATGAGGAAACTCAGTGGCCTGGGCACCCCCACTAGGTCATAGTCTCACACTGAGGGGGGGAAAGTCAAGAAGTTAAAAGTTATATTTTTAAGTTGACTTAAGAAAGGAAAAGGATAAAGGAGTAAAAGATAACTCAACAGAAGAGCAGAAGATTAACCCTGGGAGTTAACCTAACTCAACAGAGAATTAGAAGGAAAAGTATAAGTAAGAGGCTGGGTCGCACCTATTACTCATTCTGGTTTTGGATTAGCATTTGCTATTGCTCTTGAGCATTCAGTTTGGGGGTTTTGTTGTACAAACCCTTGTGAGCAACTCAGTGGTGAAATATCCATTCACCTTGTTTCGCAACTTGGTCTCGGGGATGAAAGACTCCTCCACACCATTCTAGTCTCAGCCCATCTCCATCTAGCGCTTCAGAAGGTAGCAGGATGTACTGTTCTTGTGTTTCCAGCAAGGGCGCACCATCATCTAGAGGGAGGTTCGATCCAGCTTATCCTGAGGGCCTGGGGCCATTCTGACAGTTGGGTTTTGTTTGCAGGGGCATGACCATCAGTTTGAGGGCTTTTCTGGAGGGTTATCATCATTCTACATTTGTCTGTAGATTGGGATGTCTTGGAGCCATAGGAGACATCCTGTGATTCAGTAAAACTCAGATCTAGGGAGATCTGCTTGAGATCTGAGCTCGAAACTTCTCCCACAGGATTCTCATAGCCCGATCTATATTCTTGGAGAGTTTCAAAGCATTTGGAGGCCTCATTCATCAGGGCCGAACCATCTAGGGTTTCAGTCATCCAGTGGGGTGCACCATTTAGTGGAGAATTCAGATCTACGGGGTTTGAGAGTGGATTTGGGAATTTGGACATCTCGGTTGTCCTTACAGTTGCCCGATCTATCATTTGACATATTTCTTGGGATGATTGGACACTTTTGGTAGCAGGGAAGAATTATTGAGGGCTTCAACATTCTAGCGGGACATGGCACTTTCCAGCTTGGAGGTTGAGCATTAGTATGGCTCAGATCTGCTTGATTCAGTCTTCATTGTATATCGAGCTTTTGGAGGCTTATTTTTTATTGTCGGGAGCATTTTGTAGCAGCTCATATCTATTGCTTGTATGGCCATCTGAGGTTTATGCCAGATCGGTCATCTATTGTATTGATCTTACATTGCTCATAATAAAAAGGTCAGATCTTTGCTTGTGCTTCTACATCTTGAATATATTGTGATCTCCATGTGTTGATGAATCTTGTATGCACTTAATAACTCAATAAATTAGTAGTAGTTAGTGATTCGAAGAAAGAATTTGGCTTGGGATCATTACATGCACATATTCATGTTTTTATTTGAACACTTGTAATTAGTAAATTTATAGTCTTAGCATCATAGCTTTTAGATTAGTTCATTTTTTATTATTATTTTTAAGATTTTAGTTGGCTCAACTGGCCGGGTCATTTCATTCCAAACGGCTTGGGTTATTTAGACAACTAGAGTCCGGATTTGACCTTCTAGATGAATGTATATCACTCAGGCGAGTCAACAAGTATGAGGATAGGTCCTCTAATTTTTAATATTTCAGCTTGGTAACTTTTGATGTCCTTAGTTTTTCTTTTTGAGAACGGCTTAACCCCTAACTTAATATCTTCTACATAAAATACTTAATCATTTGAATTACTATTTGGCATATGTTATTTGGCATGTTGTTTTCCAAACAATCTTTCTTTAATTTTACTGGTTAAAATTTGTTGATATCATCAATGTATATATTACTTTTATATATATATATATATATATATATATATAAATTTGTATGTGGACAAGTCGTTGGTTTGGAGTAGCTACACCGTAGTTTTCTGACCGCATTACATATTGTATCCGTATATATTATTTTCTTCTGTAGCAGTCACATCTAATCTGGCTCATAAAATGAGGCTATTGAATATGCATTAGTCGGTATGGACATGGAAAAAACTTTAAGGCGGCATGGCATAACAATCGTGCAGTACTATAAAGCAAAAACAACAATCGCTCCAACAACTAGAATGCCTTTTACATTTCTTCACCCAAGTTGGCAGAACATACCACTTTAAAAATTCCAATAACGTTGTAAATCTCTTATCCTCCTTTCCACATGGTTGAATTATGAATAAGTTATAAATATAAAGATACAAAATCCAATGAATTATTGATAATTTTAAACACATTTTCAATAAATTAGGTAAGATATTTAAAATGAATTAGAGATCATTTTAAACATATTCAATAAAATAAATAACATATTTAAAAAAAATTATAATAAAGAATACACTTTCATTAAAATATTTTAAGATCTAGACAAGAATCAAAGGTTTAATTAAAATTATATTTTAAGATCTAGACAAGAATCAAAGGTTTAATTTAAATTATAAATATTATATTTTCTTATTGAAACGAAGTATTGCTAGTCTGATAAGAAGGCGAGGAAAGATCGCTTACTTCATAAATAATGTTATAATCAAAACTATATTAATATATATAATCTGAATTTTGAGTTCTAAAACTATAATCAATTTAGATCTATTTTAATTAGTAAAAAAATTTAAGTTTCAAAAAAATTATTCCTTTTAATATTTGAATAAATTCAACTTCAACATAAATATATACATGAATATATAGCTCAAAATGGGTTATAAGCTAGATGCGACAACTCGGCCCCAATGAATAAAAGGTCACATGTTAGGCGAAGCATGAAAGCGAGTTCAAAATTTGATAAAAATCACTATTAAATATATTTTGTAGGTATTATATCAGAATATTGTTACTTTTACGTGATTTTTTTCCTACCATTTATATGTTATTTATAAACAGGCTATAAAGTTTTGTTTATTTTGTGAGTATTATATCAAAATATTAAATTGGTTTTAATTTTAATTTATATAATTCATATGTTACCCATTTTTATAGTTATTATATTTTATTCCCTTTTCTTTCCATATATATTATTTTTAAATTTAATTTGTAGAATATTATCATATTAGGTTGTAATTTAGGTATAAAGTATTAAATTTGATTAAATTTGAAATGGCTTTCACAATTTAATGGATTCCACAATTTTCTAGATAATTTAGTGGAAGATTGAGTTCTTTTTCTTTGAATATGAGATATATATTAGTCTTTTTAGAAGGATAAAATTATAGAAGTAGATCATCATCCATTAGTTTTCTTTTTACTTTTTTTCGATGTCTAATGTTGTATATATGTTTAATAAAATAATTGTTTTTTTAATATTTAGATTATTTTGATCACACATGTGATTGAATGACCAAATCCATGCCTTTTGGTTTAGAATGTAATTTTTCCAATCTTCGGTTATACATAATTTTGATTTTTAATCACTCAACAAGTACACAATACAATTCTTTTTTTAAACATAGATAACCTAAATTTAGAGTTTTGATCTTAAATAACTAAGACATCTATTCATTAAGGTCATTAAATTCATGTCAATGGAATTAACAAATGTCATGCCATATATTGGATGTGAAGTGCAATGCTGCCACTTATATGCTTTTGAACAATCTTGTAACCAAATTTATAACATAATTTAGGTTAAGAACATTCTTTGTCATCTCATACTATCCAGTCTAGTTTGATCTCATTTCTCTTTCTCTGATAACCTCTATTGTCCATCTCCATGTAAGGTATTTCCTAATATATTTTGGTTTCATCTTCCACATATAACTTGACTATCTCTATAATTCTCTATAACTAGCATAGATGATTGTGCATACATCAATCCTTTCCTTATAAACCAATATTAAGGAAGACTCAACCAACTAATCAACTAAAAAAATTGTTTTCCCTTTGTTGTTTGTGAATTTGGCTGTACCAAAATTCGGCTTGGCTTCTCCATTCTCAACAGCTGCCAACAAACAAACGTACAAACAAATTTACAATAGGACAATTGTTATTGTGTGGCCAATTAGAAGTGTTTATAAAAATACAACGCACATGAACCTCTTCACTCATCTGCCCAACGGAACAAACAAGAAGACCATCGACTTCCTCGCTTCTGGCACACGGATTTCGAATCCCTTTCATTTCCGGCACATGCATTTGTAATCGCTTTGATTTTAAGGAAGGGAAACCTAAACCTAGACCTGATATTATTTTGTCATTATAGTGCATTAGTTCCAGCTTCTCACACACATCTCCAATGCGTGAACCTCACCACTCTTGTGTTAAATTCATTGTTTTGCTGAATTATATATTTCTTTCATTGTGGTTCATCTCGAAGATTACATTTACGGAATAATGCCATTCACATATTCACATAGGTTATCAAAGAATAATTGTTATCAAAGTAAGATTTGAACTTCGATATAACTAATACAAACAATTTTTTTCAACCATCCAATCTACACTTCCTTAACAATGGATATATGTTTGTATAATGGGCCTAATGGTTAAGAACATGTGTTTCCTCCTAAGAGATCACAAGTTCAAAAGGGAGTAGAGGGAGTAGGGTATGTATACCTTCATAGACTTTATGAGTGAAAGATAACTATCTCTTTGATGGTCATATACATTGATAAACATTTTGAATAAAATTTAATTGCTCAACTATCGAATGCTTGCAAATTTTCTTTAGAGATGTTAAAGCATACTTTTCTTCCTACATTATATATATATATATATATATATATATATATTATTTAATCTAGTTTGCTTCATACAATGAGGATAATGAATCTGCACTTGTAGGTACATGCATGGTAACCATGTACAACATAGTATGACAATCCTACAATACTAGAAAGCAGAAACAACAATCACTTTAGAGCGTAATCTAAACATTTTACCTTCTTTTTGTTTTCTCATACATACCTTTTTGATCAATTTTGATCAAAATCCCCCAAAAAATTGTGGAATTGCAAATTACTCTCAAGCCTAATCTAAAAATTTTACCTTCTTTTCGTTTTTGGATCAATTTTGATCAGAATCCTATAAAAAAAAATTTAGAGATTTTTCAAGAGTTTAAAGTTTTTGTAAGAGTGGTATGTGATGCAAGATTTTAGAGATTTTTCAAGAGTTTAGAGTTTTTGTAAGAGTGGTATGTGATGCAGGAGCATCGTAAACAAGCCAACAAAGCAAGTGCAAGTGGAGAACAGTTGGATATGCACAGCGCATGTTTTGAGAGTGTTTTGAATTTGAATGATGAAACATTAATGTAATAGTTGGGGGACGTAATTGCCCTTAAATGTTTTAAGATTGTAATGCAGATCTTGAGAATTTCTCTCATCTGTCGAATATGGAGGCATTTAATTGTAGTGAATGTAAAGTAGGTAGCTTTTAATTTGATTAGATGACTTAGAGTTGTAGGAGGGAAAAACTCGTAAAAAGACACCCTTGCTTGTATCATTGTATCAATTTTCTGTAAGCTGTAGAGCTGTAGAAGAGAGCATAGAAGAATGAAGATTGTAGGATTGTATAAGCAGATAGTTTTTGTTGTTGGCCCATGTACAGAAACATTGAGTTAATATAAGAAAGATTTGACTCAAATTCATGGTGTTATTATGCTTATTGTTTACAACTGTTGAATGGTATATTTACAATTGTTTTGTTTCTATGTTATGCATTTATTTCAATGCTATGTGTATGCTTGAGATCTCATGTTGAATGTATGAAGTCTGAGAGAAGGGAAGAATGAGTTTCATTTGTTTCTCTTCCTAAGAATTCCTGCAAGGAGTGTAGTGAATGTCCGCAAGGTGTGCGTTGATGAAGTTCTGAGTTTTATCTCAGAAAGCTCATGAGGGATATCGTTGTTCTCATACCAGCAGAAGTGCACGATAGCACAGAGCCGTGAAAGGCATGCACAAGCAAGTTGAGGTCACAGACTTTATTAACCAAGGAGAAAGTTGAAGGATTATTGTTGCAAGAAGTGCACAAAGTCAAGAGGGCCAAATAGCCAGAGGTTATTTGTGAATGCCACAAGGAGCGCGTGCAAGAATCCCAAGAAATCCTTGAATTTGCAAGTGAAATGTCAGGAGGGGAAGAACATTGAAGATTTCAAGGGAAGGCGAGTGTTGAAAACACCCAATGGACAAAAAAGCCCAGAAAGGTTGATGTCGGAGTGTTTGGCGGAGGTGTATTTCAGAAGTCTGATCGGACGGTGGAATCGTTTTGTGGAAGAAGTGTCGATTTATTGGGGTTCGTTAGATCTAGTTAACCGGCAAGGGAGATAAGGCTGAGAGTTATTCAATGTCATAAGCTAAGGAGGAGTAGCGACCATTGGATTTGGATCAATGAGAGCCATTGATCTTGTGCTTGACTTTCATCATTTCAGAATTCGGGAAGTGGAGAAGGCTGTGACTTGGAGTCGAGAGTTACAAAATACTGATTCATGAAGTCCCTGTTGAATAAAGACCGTCATATCGCGGGAAAATACGAGACGTCTATTTTTGGCGATAATGCATCGTGGTTTCGACATTCGGGCGAAGGGAGTTGTTTCATTCGGTTTCGCCAGTATGCAAAATCTCGAGGTGTCGAAAGATTGGGCCCCAAGTTTTAGCTAGAGGTTACATCAGGAAAATTCAAAGGGAGGAGTCAGAGACGCTCTCTACCTTTTCGAGGTTTCAGGGATTGAAGAGATATAAGGACTCGCATCTAGGATCGTGAAGTCATGAAACCTGAAATATCCTTTTGGTTGAAGGTTGTGATCATATCAGTGATCACGTGGATGAGAGTTGGGGCTTAGTGCTTACTTGCACAGGTGTAACTCCCAAGGACCTGTGGACACACACTTGTGCATGTGTGGGATTTCTTGTGGGGAAATCAAAGATTCAATCCGACTCACGAGGAGATTAAGAATGATCCTAAGACTGGGAGGTTGTGTAGAACCTACTGAGGTAGGGGTGCTACACCAGGTGGATTCAGAGCCTACAATTTTCTTTGTTTTTTGCATGGAATAGATTTGAAACAATGTCGCCAAGAAGGAGAGAGAGGCCAATACCTGATCCGGCTGTGGAAAGGGAAATGAGAGAACTCCATGCTCGGCTAGATGCTATGGAGACAACACAGAGAGGGATAATTGATGCTGGAGATGTCAGTGAAGCCAAAATATAAAATGAGGTTGCAGCTAAAGAAGAAGTTGTAGGCGAAGATGCTGCAGAAGAACGTCTATTCAGAGATGTTGCAAGAATAGGGGCCAGAGAAAAAATGGAAATTTCAATGCATGAAGGCAACTTAGACGTTGATGATCTGCTAGATTGGTTTAGAGCTTTGGATAAATACTTCAACTATGAGGATTTCGAGGAAGATAAGAAAGTTAAACATGTCGTCACTAGACTTAAAGGGCATGCAAAACTGTGGTGGGATGAACTGTAGGCTGACAGGCGTTGCAAAGGAAAGCAAATCATCAAAATATGGGATAGAATGGTCGCAAAGATGAAAGCCAAGTTTATACCCAGGGACTACCAAATTAATCTGTTTCGAAGAATGCAAAATTTGAGACAGAAAGGAATGATAGTGAAATAATACAATGAAGAATTCTACCAGATAAATATTAGAGGAGGTCATCGAGAAAGTGATGATGAAAAGGTCACTAGATACCTAAATGGCTTGAGATATGAGCTTCAGGATGAAATAATCATGTTGAGCATCAGGAATGTGGAAGATGCTTATCAAATGGCTTTGAAGGCCGAAGAAAAATTGGCCTGAAAACAAAATCAAAGAGGGCGAGGTAGAAGTCAAAACAAAGACAAAGCAATTGCCCATGACAGAACTCAGAAGCTCAAAGAGGAAGAATAGGGACTTCATACTCACCCAGAAACAGGAGGAAGTTCACAAGGAAGGAAATATGCTGACAAAAATACTTTTCCGCAAGCTAGAGGAAGAGGAAGAGGCAGAGGGGGTGAGATAAAGTGTTTTTTCTGTGGAAAGATCGAACAAAAATCTTTTGAATGTCTTGACAAAAAAAGAGATGGAGAAGGAGAAGCTCACATTTCAGAAGAAAAGAGGTGAAATGTTGAGGTAGAAGATGCAGAAGGTGGAAGATCCTTAATGATGAGGAAAATTCTCTTAAAGCCAGAGAAAGAGGCAATGAATCCAGTCCAGAGAAACAGTTTGTTTAGAACTACTTGGAAGACAAAGGATAGGATATGCAAGGTAATAGTGGACAATGGAAGTACAGATAATTTAGTCTCCACAGAAATGGTGGAAAATATAGAATTGGAGACAGTTGCCCATCCAATCCCATACAGAGTCTCGTGGTTGCAAAAGGGACATCAGGTAACCATCACTAAACAATGTTTAGTTAAATTTAAGATAGGAGGATATAAGGATGAAATTTTTTGTGATGTTATTCCCATGTATGTATGTCATCTTTTGTTGGGGATACCATGGAAATATGACATAAATGTTGTTCGTGATGGGAGAAATAACACATATACCTTAGAGAAGAATTGTAGGACACATATGTTGCTGCCAATTAAGGACAAGGAGGTAAAAACAGAGGTGAGAAATACTATACTTCTCATGAGTGGGAAGTAACTTCTTGATGAAGTCAAGAAAGAAGAAGACATGCAGTTTGTTGTGGTGAGAAAACCCAGAGTCATTCTAACAAGTAACAAGTTAGATGATCTACCGGAGGAAATTCAAGAACTGGTGGAAGAGTTTGTTGATATAGTGGAGGATGATTTACCTTGCTCATTGCCACCTATTAGAAGTATAATCCATCACACTGACCTTATACCAGGAGCAAGTTTACCAAACAAAGCAACATACAGATTGATGCCGCAGGAGAATGAAGAGGTTAAGAAGCAAGTCCAGGATTTGATGGACAAAGGATTGGTTAGATAAAGCTTGAGTCCATGCGTTGTACTGACAGTGTTAATTCCAAAGAAAGATGGTGGTTGGAGAATGTGTACAGATTCGAGGGCTATAAACAAGATCACCATCAGGTATAGATTTCCTTTACCTAGGATGGATGACTTGATGGGTTGCTTGAGCGGAGCATTTTTTTTTTTTTTAAATGATTTGAATAGTGTATATCATCAGATTAAAATGAGGGAAGGTGATGATTGGAAGAAATAATTCAAGACGAATGAAGGACTGTATGAATGGCTTGTCATGTCATTTGGTTTGACTAACCCTCCAAGTAGTTTTATGAGATTGATGAATGAAGTCTTGAAATATTTCATTGGGAATTTTGTAATTATGTATCTTGACGATATACTAATCTTCAGTAAGACTGAGGAAGAACATTTGAGACACCTAACTCTAGTGATGAGGAGATTGCAGGAAGAGGAACTGTTGACAAATTTGAAGAACTCATCTTTCATGAAGAAATAACTCATTTATTTGGGGTTTGTGATCTCTTCAAATGAGTTGAATATGGATCCTAAGAATGTAAAAGGAATCAGAGATTGGCCATCACCAAAGAGTATCTTTGAAGTTAGAAGCTTCCATAGATTGGCTAGTTTTTATAGGAAGTTCATCAAAAATTTCAGTTGGATATGTGCAGCAATGATGGACACAGTAAATAAAAGACATAAATCTTTTCATTGGACAAAGGAAGTAGAGAAAATTTCCAAGTTGTTGAAAGAGAAAATAACTAGACAGCCAGTTCTGATTCTGCTAGATTTCAGTAAAACATTTCAAGTCAGATGCGATGCAAGTGGATTTGTGATTGGAGCAGTCTTAAGCCAAGCCAATAGGCTGATTGCATGCTTCAGTGAGAAGTTGAATGAGACCAAGATGAAGTATTCAATGTATGACAAGGAGTTTTATGCAGTCATACAAGTGTTGAAAAAATGGAGACATTACTTGTCTCCGAAAGAGTTTGTCTTGTATAGCGATAACCATGCTTTATAATTCATAACTTGACAGGAAAAATTGAACCAAAAGCATGCAAAATGGGTTGAATATATGCATAATTTTACTTTTGTTATAAAGCACATTTCTGGAACTGCTAACAAAGTTGTTGATGCTTTGAGAAAGAAATGTTTGATTTTGCAGGAGTTTAGAGTAAAGACCTTAGGTTTTGATAGCCTCAACGAAATGTACAGAGGTGATGCAGATTTTAAAGAAGCCTATCAAGCATGTGAGAATCCATTTCTCAGGGATAGAAACCAATGGACTGAATACTTGATTCAGGATGGACTTTTGTTCAGAGGGAATCAGTTGTGTATTCCGAAGAGTTCTATGAGAGAGAATATTCTGAAAGAAAAACATAGTGGGGGATTGGATTGACATTTCGTCCATGAAAAAACTCTTGCACAAATGAATGTATCATACTATTGGCAAGGGATGAGGACATATGTCAAGAAATTTGTGAACAAATGTAGGATTTTCCATCATGCGAAGGGGAAAAGGTAGAATACATGGTTGTATCAACCATTGCCAATACCAGAGAGGCCGTGGGATGCAGTAAATATGGATTTTGTGTTAGGACTTCCAAGGACGCAAAGAGGGTGTGACTCAATCTTTGTGGTAGTCAATAGATTTTATAAAATGGTGCATTTCATTCTATGTCAGAAAACCAGTGACGCAACTCACATTGCAAATCTGTTTTTCAAAAAAGTTGTTAGACTTCACGGCTTACCCAAGAGTATTGTATCGGACAAGGATACCAAATTTGTTGGTCATTTCTGGAGGACCCTATGGAAGAAGTTGGGAACAAATTTATATTTTAGCTCGCAATATCACCCTCAGACGGATGGATAGACTAAGGTAGTAAATCGAAGTTTGGGAGATTTACTAAGGAGTTTAGTAGATGAACATCGCAGTTAGTGGGATCATATTCTGCCGTAAGAGGAATTTTGCTATAACGATTCACCCAACAGGAGTATAGGACAAATCCCATTCTATATTTTCTATGGAATGCATCCAAGAGGAGTATCTGAGTTGAGGTACTTAGAGAAGAATGAATTCATAAGTGCTGGAGAAAAGGATTTTGCAGTAGAGATGCAAGAGATCGACAACAGAATCAAAGAGCGATTAAAGAATTCCAACCAAGAATAGAAGCGCAGAGTAGATCAACATGGGAGAAACCTTGAGTTTGAAGTAGGTGATTTGGTTCTAGCACATCTCAAGAAAGAAGGGTTCCCAAGGGGAACATATAATAAGCTAAAGATGAAGAATATAGGGTCGTGTAAGATCATAACAAAGTTTGAGGCCAATGCTTATGAACTTGAATTGTCGGATGGGGTAGGAATATCTCCCATATTCAATATAGAAGACTTGTACTCTTACAAATCTCATGAAACAGGAACATAGGAGGGACATAAAGAAATTTAGTGGGTCAGACAGATGCTTGTAGATGAAAGGCCGCAGATGGAGAAGATAATTGATTAGAGAGTTGGAAAGAACACCAGGAGAAAGACATACTTTGAATATTTGGTCAAATGGAAAGGACACCTGATTGAAGATGCTAGTTGGGAAAGCGAAGAAAATATCAAATCCCATGGACAAATGGTGCAGGAGCTCATGAACAAGAGTTCATGAATTTTTCGGTCACAGGAGTATGATGCAGGAACATCTTAAACAAGCCAACAAAGAAAGCACTAGTGGAGGAGAACTGGATATGGACCAGTGCATGTTTTGAGAGTGTTTTGAATTTGAATGATGAAACATTAATGTAATAGTTGGGGGACGTAAGTGCCCTTAAAGTTTTTGATATTTTAATGCATTTTTTGAGCATTTCTCTCATCTGTTGAATATGGAGCCATTTAATTGCAATGAATGTAAAGTAGGTATCTTTTAATTTGATTAGATAACTTAGATCTATAGGAGGGAAAAACTCATAAAAAGACACCCTCACTTGTATCATTGTATCAAATTTCTGTAAGTTGTAGAGCTGTAGAAGAGAGCATAGAAGAAAAAAGATTGTAGGATTGTATAAGAAGATAGTTGTTGTTGTTGACCCATGTACAGAAACACTGAGTTAATATAACAAATATTTGACTCAAGTTGATGGTGTTATTATGATTACTGTTTACATCTATTGAATGGTATATTTACAGTTGTTTTGTTTCTCTGTTATGCATTTATTTCAATGCTATGTGTATGCTTGTGATTTCATGTTGAACGTATGAAGTATGAGAGAAGGGAGGAATGAGTTTCAGTTGTTTCTCTTTCTCAGAATTCCTACAAGGAGTGCACTGAATGTCCGCAAGGTGTGTGTTGATGAAGTTCTGAGTTTTATCTTAGAAAGCTCAGGAGGGATATTGTTGTTCTCATACCAACATAAGTGAAGGATAGCACATAGCCGTGCAAGGCATGTGAAAGCAAGTTGAGATTGCAAACTTTATTAAACAAGGATAAAGTTGAAGGATTACTCTTGCAAGAAGTGCACAGAGTCGAGAGGGCCAAATAACTAGAGGTTATTTGTGAATGTCACAAGGAGAGCATGCAATAATCCCAAGAAATCCTTGAGTTTGCAAGTGAAATCTCAGGAGGGGAAGAACATTGAAGAGTTTAAGGGAATGCGAGTAGTGAAGACACCCAACAAATAGAAAAGCCTAGAAAGGTTGATGCCAGAGTGTTTCACGGATGTGTCTTTTAGAACTCTGATCGGATAGTAGAATCGTTTTGTGGAATAAGTGTCGATTTTCCTGGTTCTGTTGGATCTAGTTAACCAGAAAGTGAGATAAGGCCGAGAGTTATTCAGTGTCAGAAGATCATGAGGAGTAGCAACTGTTGGATTTGTATCAACGAGAGCAATTGATCTTGCGCTCGAGTTTTGTCATTTTAGAATTTAGGAAGTGGAGAAGGTAATGAATTGGAGTCGAGAGTTACGAACTCCCAATTTGCGATGTCCCAATTTAATCAGGACCATCAGATCGTGGGAAAATATGAGCTGTCGATTTGTGGCGAGAAGCCATCATGGTTTCAGGATTTAGGTGAAGGGAATTGTTGCATTCGATTTTGCTGGTATGTGAAATCTAGAGGTGCCGTAAGACTGGGCCCCAGGTTTTAGCTAGAGGTCACATCAGGAAAATTCAAAGGGAGGAGTCAAAGACCCTCTCTACCTTTTCGCGGTTTCGGGGATTGAAGAGATAGAAGGATTCGCATCTGGGATCACAAAGTCATGAAACCCGAAATATCCTTTCGGTTGAAGGTTGTGGTCATATCAGTGATCACTTGGATGCGAGTTGGTGCTTAGTGCTTACTTGCACAAGCGTAACTCCCAAGGACCTGTGGACACACACTTGTGCATGTGTGGGATTTCCTTTGGGGAAATCAAAGAGTCAATCCGACTCACAGGGAGATTAAGAAGGATCCTAAGACCAAGAGGTCATGCAAAACCTATTGAGGTAGGGGTGCTGCACCAATATGTTATTTCCGATGCAAAATATAAAGAATATATTTTCATTAGTGAAGGTATTGAGTGCCTTATCCATGGAATTTCCTTAAAAAAAATTGTATAATTGTAGAGAATACATTCTTTGTAGTGTGGGTTTATATTTTTAAAATTTATAATATTAATTCTATATGTTTTTTTAAATTAGGAAAGTATTATATATTGCAAGGCCTCGCCTTAGTGTAGGATAAGGTCTTAACACAATAATAATAAAAAATATTAGATTGTAGATTAATGCTGAAAATTGTTTAGCTCATAAAAAGGTATAGCATAAATAAAATAGGTATAGCTTAAATAAAAAAGGTATTTATCTTAGGATTCTAATATATGTGAAGAGAAAAATATATTAGAAATCTTAAATGAAATTGTTTTTTTTTTTTAAATTATATATTTGGAATCTACACAATTGACTCCATATGTGTTTGTAGTTTCATCCACAATGCATACAAAGGTATAGGATAAATAAAATAGATATAACGTAAATAAAATAGGTATGTATCTTAGTATTATAATATATGTGAACACAAAAATATATTAATAATAGTAAATGATATAGATTTTTTTTGAAATTATATATTTGGAATCTACATAGTTGACTCCATATGTGTTTGTAGTTTCATCAACAATGGATTTGTGTAGCCAATGCAAAAATAATATTAAAAATAAATTCATTGAGAGTTATTTAGAAAAATGGAGGTTTTAATCTATTTGTAGCATATTATCATAGGAATTGTTCTTGTCGAAATCCCTCCAAAAGATCTGAATCTTGTGCAACAACTAGAAATACTTGTCAATGCCACCTCGGAAAGTACTTCCCTTGTTTTAGAGAAGGAAAAAGATCTGATACAAGGGATGATTCCCTAGTGACCTCAAGGGATCCTATAGCAATATAATGAAAATTCTATGACCCCTATCTTGGTCACTCAATAAGATGGGCTAGGTATAAAAAAGTGGAAATATTGAAAATGGTTATTCAAGGTAATTGGTTAGCCTGTGTGAAACAAGCAACATTTCAATGCAAATAATAATCAATTAGCAAGTTATATCACTTACCAATCACCTCTAGATTCTAGATATCAAGTAAAACTAGGTTGTAAAATTGTAGCACTAAATGAAGATATATTAGAAATAAGTCTTTTGCAACAAGGACAAGAAATCATCCTAGAAAAAGTAGCAATTATATTTTATAATTTATTCCCCAACAAGTAGATCAATATCAATTATCAAATAATAGTTCTAAGCTGATTTTCCACAAATATTAAGTAAGTTGCCAACAATTAGTAAAGTCGTAATGGTTGTAGAAAACCTTTAATAACAACAACAATAAATTGTCTTTGTGTACCAATCATTGAGTTATGATTACTAAGTAAATGAGGTTTGTGAGTTGGTTGTAAAATAGATTTGAGAGAGAAAGGGAAGCATCAGTTTTCCAAACACCTGTAAGTCGAAGACTAATGTCATTTTTTCTCTTTGGGAAATGGATTCAAGCAACATGAAAAATTGGGCCAAGAAGAGATAATTTGAAACCTAGGACTATGGCCTTATAGGCCTAGGACCAAATTCAAGAGGGGATCCCTAAGTTTTATGGCCTTATAAACCATAGAATTTGAGCTAGCCAAGATAAAACCCTAGGGGGATAAGGAATTTTAACCCCTAGGACTAGTTCTTAAATGCTTCAACAAACAAGTTGAATAAAAAAGCGAGCGGGACAAAGAATTTTAATCCATCCTAGGATTTCTTGCAAAAGAACCTATCATACAAGGTAAAATGAAACACTTTAACAATGTAAAGCATTCACCATGATACACAATGAATAAACACTTGAAAAATAATACTTACTTATCTAGGTTGATTTGCAATGAAAAAGACCCTAACACATAATTATTGAAAAAGAAAAGAGAAAGAACCCACCATATCCATCCTCCAAAAGTGCACATAAGACAAGTAGAGAAAAAAAGAGAAGTAATAGATCAGGTACTAGTGATCTCACAAGTGTGAGAGTTGTGTTTCATCCAAATGAGTGATAGCCTCATTTATATGAGGTAACCCTAATACATATCTCCACATAATGTACTAGAAAAAAATTGATCCATCAAACAAGTGGCGATGACCCCTCAAATAGCCTTTAAGAATGATAATACATTATAATACACCATAATAAAGTCACATATGTGGTGACATCAAGATTCAAAATGGTGAAGAGAGACACCCAAGGCCGTGTGTCATCATCAAATGGTAAAACAAAGTTGAAATATCCTCACCAAGTGCCATGGCCCATCTCAAATCCAATAAGTGGTATCTAATGGTGTTAGCGTCAGAAGTCACTCCTGGATTTCTTGCAGGAGTAGAGCCCAATGCCCAACAGTTTTATGTCACGATAGTTTTAATGGGTGATCAAATGGGTAGAGACTCAGGGAAATATCACTCCAACTCGGGGACTGGGTCTGGTATGTAAAGAACAAAGGAGGTCTTGATCTAAATTCAGTCAGTGAGTTGATTAAAAGATGAGTAGGTGGAAGACTTGGTAAGAAGAGTGAGCAAACTACCTCGGGCAATAGGCTTTTCAGCAGTTTGCAGAAGAAAGACTCTAAATGCAAGATCCTCTTGGTTCAGGGTTTCAAGAAACTAAAAGGGGGACTTGATTGGATTCTCCAATTCCAAGTCGTTCAGCGCTAAGAAAATCACAAGGACCAATTAGAAACAATGCAACTGTTACAGTGATCAATATACATCATCCTATAACAATTACAACTCGACTGGATTCTTCAATTCCGAGTTTCTCTAACACAGTGTAAACAAAGACGTGAAAGAAACTGACATTCATAAGGCAAGAAGTCTCAAGAGTCCATGCATAAAAAGAATAACAGTGCTTCATTAAAGTTTTACCACCGGGAGCCTCGCTCAACCATCGATGCTTACCAAAATGGCAAAAATGCCTACATATACTCAAAAACAACAACAACAGCAAAAATGAGACACTGCATTAAAGAATTGCATTTGCATGGCTTCTGATAGCCTGCCCATGCAGACTCAGGATGATCATGCACCTATGACAAACTCCATAAGGATTTCGGATTTTCGTTCTGTAGGTGAGCCGACGTGAATTAGTCCTTTGTCAGACCTTCCTTTTATGGTGGAGTTGATGTTCAACCACCAGCAACTTCCGCAATAACTGTTTTTTGGGAATGGGGACGGCCTCGATCAACTCTGCCTTCTGGGGCGTGGAGGTCTCCTAATGGTGCCACCTGGATTAGTTGAACGTTCTTTCTTTGGACACTACTTCGCTAGACTGCTCCGAGGGACCCCTATGGCGGATGTGGATGAGGGTGTGATGGGGGTTAAAGGTGTGAACACTGTGGAGGTGATGGAGAAGAAACGGGAGCTGTGACATAAGCTGAGGAATGCCACATGGTCTGAATAGGACAGAGGAGGAAGGAGCATGGAGTGCAGGAGTACAGAAGGAGGTGATTGGGAGTGAGAGGGACACATGGCAGGAGACGAGAGGACGATGAGCTAAGGTGGTGTCATGTGGATGGAGAGAGGGAAGTTGGACAGATGACACGGGAAGAGGGAGGTGATAGGTGGAGAATAGGTGGCAACTGGGAGGATGATACCAAAGGTGACACGACAGGCAAGGGACCCCACAATAATAACACACCATTTGTTATTATTGTGGGGTCCCTTTCCCGTCCCTTGATGTGTGTCCTTCAAATGAACGACTGAGATGGCTTTGTCATTAAAAGGGGGCTACCTCCATTCCTGGGCTCGCTTAACATGACCTGGCGCTAGGACCGTGGGCTCGGCTTTGAAGGGCGCTTATCCGCATTTCGGGGTTTGGGGTTTCGAGATGTAAAATGATGAGGAGCTCTTACCCCTCGAATTCTCGAATGTAGACATCACATGATCACGCACCACGTGTCCTTTTATATTGACATCCAAGATCCTTCATGAATGTATTATAAGCGCTATCCATCGCGCTAATCCTAGTGCAACTCCGCTAACCACGATTTCCCGTGGACCGTCGATCTTCTCTTATAGATGGATCTGGGCCACTGACAACATAACTTCATCCGCTTCCTTACTTGGTGGCCTGAAATGAGGTTCTTTCGTGCTGCGCTTGGGCACTTCTCGTGCAACCTGTAGACCTGGATACTCTTGTTCCCCAGACAAGAATTGTTGCTAACATTAGGCTCCATGGGGGATAGATTCGTCCCTGTGATTCTCTAAGAACTCATTTCGCAGCTTCAGTGCCTTGCTATTGGGCTATGGAGTCAAGCTCAAAATATCATGCTGCGGAAAATACAGGCCAAAAAATAACGCAACAAAATAAAGATACATGCTCAAAGGAGCTTATTTATATACAATCCTAAACTAATAAAACACTTTACATGGGGCTAGGTGAAAGTGAACTTCCACCATAGCCATTCAAGCAACTTTCTGAATATAGGCTCATTCTTTCTGTAGATGATCACCAACAGACGGTGTAACCGTGATAGCAGAACGGCTACACTCTTCAACTTCTCCTCACAGGATGAAGTTGATATGGAATAGGGTGGCTCCAAGGCATAAAGGACATGCCAATCCATGTATTTGTTAATAGAGTCATAGAATGAGTGGCGAATTTTGGAGAATTGGTGACAGGCAGCCTCCTCTGCTACACGGTTGCTCACATGTGACTGAATATCTTTGATAAGCACAGGTGAGTGAACAACTGATGTAGGCTCACTGATCTCAGGTGGTGGTTGCTCGTTAACTGCCTCTGGATAGGAAAAGAAATGTGTGCTTAGCTGCTCTTCTGGTTCTTCCTCATCTTCTTCATGCACTTCCCCATCTTGTAAAAAGGGAACGGTCTCTTGATCCTTCCTTTCAATCCCAAATGTAAATACATCATGGGAAATATCGTGAAGGAAGAAAGAACAATCCTCTTCCACAATGGCTTCTTCATTTAATTCTGAGACAACAGGCTCATCGGGGGCCAATGCTAACGCATCTAAGACATCTTCGATAATCTCTTCAAAAGAGCTGCTGAGATCATCTGCCTCGAAGACTGGAAAATCCTCTTCATTGCCATCAGATTCCAATTTTGCACATTGGGTAGTGAGAGATTTCGCCTGCTCTATCAGTTCACTTAGAGCATCTTCTTTCCCCAGTCTTCTATCCTTACATCCCTCATCATCATAGCCTCCATCAGACATAATCATATCTGGGAGGATTTCTTCTTCTTGGCTCTCCCATGGGTCAGATTCATAACGACCATAAACATAACTCGTGGGAAATATTTTTTCATAATCTCCCTCAGTAGAGATGCTAAGGGCATCTGCTTCGAAGGATGGGAAATCCTCAACACATTTCTCAACTTCCCACTTGTCAAGTCTGGAAGTGATAGATTTTATCAGTTCCATAACTCTGCCCAAAGCAGACGAATGGGGAGGAGAAAGGATTTATTTTTGATCCAGGCCATCAGGATCATCCTCATAGCCTACATAAGAGACAACTCTATCTTGTATACATTTGTTTTAGTATCCCTCACAACAGCTATGAAAAATCAACTCAGAGGGATAAAGCTCCTGACAATAGGCAGTGAAGGTTGCATGGAATTCACCGAGTGAAGAAATTCTAGGAGGGGGTAATGAATGATACCATTTACGCGCATCCCCTTTTAACGAGAACATGAACATCTTCAGTAATACATGCTCATGATGTATCTCCCACTTATGCATGAGTTCATGAAACTCACTGAGGTTCTGAGCAGGGTTGTCCACTTCACCTTTTCCAAATATGGGCAAATAATCACCCCATTCATTCAGAGAGGGGACAACATTAGAAAAACCAGGAATAGTAGAAAAATTAAAAGGAGCAAACCTGCGAGCTATGATTTTCTCCATATCGAACTAGTGGAGTCGCCAATCGATCCTTGAATCATGGAGTCACTAGGTGAAAGATGCGCAACTTCAAATGTGTCTGGTCCTTGTTCACCATCAAAGGCCAGATCCTAACGTTGTTGTTACCCCAGGAATCTTCTCAGGGCGAGAAAGAAGTTGTTGAAACCTTCTCGAGAAAGCTCCTTAGGGTTAGCTTTCAGGTGTGCTAACAGTAGCCACATATGAAACAATGATGTGGAAACCTTGGAGTCGCCACAGTGGATTCGCTAGGTGTACAGTAGCAATCTTGAAGGGCTCTGATGTATGATGCACCTTCAGAATTAGAGGCTCAATGTCGTTCTGCCGAGGGAAAATCTTCAACTTCATCCCCTGCAACATCTCCAGAAATGTTAGCGTCAGAAGTCACTCCTGGATTACTTGCAGGAGTAGAGCCCAACGCCCATCAGTTTTATGTCACGATAGTTTTAATGGGTGATCAAATGGGTAGAGACTCAGGTAAATATCACTCCAACTCGGGGAATGGGTCTGGTATGTAAAGAACAAAGGAGGTCTTGATCTAACTTCAGTCAGTGAGTTGATTAAAAGATGAGCAAGTGGAAGACTTGGTAAGAAGAGTGAGAAAACTACCTCGGGAAACAGGCTTTTCAGTAGTTTGTAGAAGAAATACTCTGAATGAAAGATCCTCTTGGTTCAGGGTTTCAAGAAACTAAAAGGGGGACTCAACTGGATTCTCCAATTCCAAGTCATTCAATGCTAAGAAAATCACAAGGATCGATTAAAAACAATGCAACTGTTACAGTGATCCAATCTACATCATCCTATAACAATTACAACTCAATTGGATTCTCCAATTCCGAGTTTCTCTAACACAGTGTAAACAAAGACGTGAAAGAAACTGACATTCATAAGGCAAGAAGTCTTAAGAGTCCATGCATAACCAGAATAACAGTGCTTCATTAAAGTTTTACCATCGGGAGCCTTGCTCAACCATCGATGCTTACAAAAATGGAGAAAACGCCTACATATACTCAAAAACAACAATAGCAGAAAAAATGAGACGCTACATTAAAGAATTGTGTCTGGATGGCTTCTGACAGCTTGCCCATGCAGACTTAGGATGATCATGCGCCTGCCATCAGATTTTGGATTGTCCTTCTGTAGGTGAGACGACGTGAATTAGTCCTTTGTCGGACCTTCCTTTTATGGCGGAGTTGATGTTCAACCACCAACAACAGCCGCAATAACTACTTTTTGGGATCGGGGATGGCCTCGGTCAACTTTGCCTTCTGGGGCATGGAGGTCTCCTAATGGTGCCACCTGGATCAGTCGAACGATCTTTCTTTGGACACTACTTCGCTAAACTGTTGCGAGGGACCCCTATGGCGGATGTGGATGAGGGTGCGATGGGGGTTAAAGGCGTGAACACTGTGGAGGTGATGGAGAAGAAACAGGAGCTATGACATCAGCAGAGGAATGCCACGCGGTCTGAATAGGACAGAGGAGGAAGGAGCATGGAGTGCGGGAGTACAGGAGGAGGTGACTTGGAGTGAGAGGGACACATGGCAGGAGACGAGAGGATGACGAGCTGAGGCGGTGTCATGTGGATGGAGAGAGGGAAGTTGGATAGATGACAGGGGAAGAGGGAAGGGGTAGGTGGAGAATAGGTGACAACGGGGAGGATGATACCAAAGGTGACACGATAGGCAAGGGACCCCACAATAATAACACACCATTCCAGACCCCCCCTCTTTCATTAAAGATAGGATGGAAAAGGGGGGTCGGAAAGGCCTGAGCGTCGTTGATCTAGGAACTCTGATCCTAACCTTTGAAGAGTTGCGTGCTTGATTCCAGACCCGCCCCCCGATTAAAGGAAGAAAGGCAAGGGGGGTCTAGAATGAATCCTTAGCCATTGATTTAGGTGCCTCGATCCTGACCTTTGAAGAGTTGTGCACTCGATTTCGGACCCCCCCCTCCGCTTAAAGGTAGAAAGGCAGGGGGCCTCCGTAATCCGCTCCTGACCATAGATCTGAGTGCGCAGATCCTGACCACCCAAATCCATGCCCCCTTTAAGTCCAATGTGCCCAAGTTTCATCGATGGATGGACGACTGAGATGACTTCAACGCTTTCTCTATGAAAATCCAGAAAGGCCCCACCTGTGGCTTAGATCTTACACTGTGTGTCCTTCAAATGAACGACCGAGATGGCTTTGTCATTAAAAGGGGGCTACCTCCATTCTCGGGCTCGCTTAACATGACCTAGTGCTAAGACCGTGGGCTCAACTTTGAAGGGCGCTTATCCTCATTTTGGGGTTCAGGGTTTCGAGATGTAAAATGAAGAGGAGCTCTTACCCCTCGAATTCCCGAATGCCAACATGACATGATTGCGCACCACGTGTCCTTTTGGATGGACGACTGAGATCCTTCATGAATGTATTAGAAGTGCTATCCATCGCGCTAATCCTGGTGCAACTCCACTAACCGCAATTTCTCGCCGACCGTTGATATACACTTATAGATGGATCTGGGCCGCTGACAACATAACTTCGTCCGCTTCCTTACTTGGTGGCCTGAAATGAGGTTCTTTTGTGCTGCGCTTGGGTGCTTCTCGTGCAACCTGTAGACCTAAATACTCTTGTTCCCCAGACAAGAATTGTTTCTAACAAATGGTAAGAAAGCCCCAACATTATCAACAAACCCTAGCATATGATGTCATCATCAATAGATGAAAATCAAGGGTGAGAAGGCTAATATCTAACTGGAATGATCGTGCATCACCTCTCTGAGTAATTTCTAAGAAGGATAATGTGTAATGTCCTCTGTCAAATGTTGAATAAGGTATGGGGTGAACTATCCAATGTGTGGGATTTCTACGCATATTCTTGTCATCCTGACCATATATTTTAGATTAGATATCATATGACCATCGTCTATGGTCCAGAATATGTGAGAAGATGTATCTGAAGGGGGTCAATTATCTGGATTATTTTCAAAACAAAATGAAAGCAGAGAAATTACAATGAAATACTCATGAAAATTTCTATAAATAGATAAATACAACAATACTTGGTTTCTATTAATGAAAGAATTCTAAAGAGTCTATAAAAATACAGAGGGAAAGACTCATTAGAATAGTTTCATCTTTATCTTTGAGAAGAGATGTGACATCTACAATCATTCACAAGAAGATGATTGCAATGAGGCTCTGAAGGCCTTTTTATGATAAACATGAATTCCAAAACCCTAGAGATCCAAAAACCTAACACTAGGAGATGAAACACCAAAAGTCATGTGGGCCCCATTTGGGTAAGTTAGTACATTAACTTCTAGGGGTCGTAACTTTTGCATACAATATTTGTTTTAGGCACTTCATAGCCTCTTGGAAAGGTCTTTTCGAGAACTATGCATTACGTCGTCAAAATTTGACTACATTTACAGTTTGACTATGGCAAGCCAAAAAAACATTGTTTAGGTCCCCAAAACGGCCTTGGAAGTACAACAAGATGTGATGACATGAAAACATACAAAATAAGCTAGTTGGATTAGGTGGGAGGCCAGTAGTATCCACCTAGGATATGTGTAGGGCTTCAGACAACCCTGAAAGTGTATAACCCACAATTACAAAGAAGTGCAGAAGAACGTGTTTCCCTAAAAATTGAGAAGAGGATCTAGTTGGAACAGGTGGGTGGCCACCAATATCCACCTGGATAAATCCTCCCCCTTTAGGAATCTATGGTATCCATTTTTTTGAGTGCCCATGGAAGAGGGGAAAACATTTTTTGAATCCGAAGCTTGGTGAGTTGTGTGCCTTGTTAAATACGTTGTGCTTCTTGGCTTGTGGAATATTGTCACAAACCTATTGCTGGACGAGTTGAATTTGTTCCACCAACCTGTTTTATCTTGGTTGGATGGGGAATTGTGTAGGTACCATTGTAGGTGAAGAAACAATATCTTATGTCCCTTCAACAATCGGTTTTTGTTGGATAGAAGGTGTTGAGGCTGTAGTGGTTATAGTGGTCTTCTGTGCATCCTTTGAACAAACTGTGAAGAGGATGAATTTTGTAGTATGAGATACTACCTTGTGGTGTTTTTTTGGTGGAGCAGTAATCGTAACTACCTCTGGTATCTTGCAGATATGACATCCCAAAGTAATAATGGCACTATGAGGTCTAGAATCATAGACAACATGACGTTTCCACATATATGGTTGGCCCAAAACAACATCACAGACTTCAAGAGAGAACATATCACACACTACCACATCCTTGAAGGTATGGATCCCATAGGACAACTGACACTACTGGATGACGCAAAGCTATTGTCCCTAGTGAAGCCACCCAATGTTGTATGGCCACAGATGTGGTGTTGTTGACAACCCGAATTGTTTGACGACCTTAGTTGAGATGAGGTTCTTTTGGATTTCGTTATCAACATTGAAATGCAATGGGATGCCCTTCACCCACATCTGTGAATGGGAGAGGAACTCCCCCTCTTCAGGATCTACTGGTTCTTCTATCTAAATTGTTTTGGTCGTGACAGTAGGAGTGGGGTCTGCGTCGATGATCTGTCTGTTTTCAATATTTTCTGGATTGGATTCTAAATCAGGGTTCGGCTCCATTTTTTAGACCTTGGCCACCAATGACTGTTTCAAGAGACATTCATTGATGTTGTGACAGGGGGTTTTGTGTAATTCACATCACTTCCCAATGTCATTCTTCATATTTACTTTACCCCTTTTGTCATTTTTCTTGGACTGGTTTTCTAGAGGCTGTTGGTTAGGGCCATCTTTATAGTTCTTTGGTTGTTGCAGATTTGTAGAGATGAACTCCCATTTGTTCTGGTGCCTAAATTTTTGTTCGATTTTGACAACATATCGATAGGAAACTCCTAATGATGAGACGTTTAGGAAATCCATTTCGGTTTATATGTACCTATGCAGAGCCCCACAGTATTTCAGAACCACATGTGTGCAAGCTATGGAAAGTATTTGTGAACTCCAACACTATTTGTCTCTTCTCTTTCCACACAGGGGTCCATCTCATGTACTGGTCCTCAAATTTATCAACATGATATTATTGTTCTTTGACTACATGAACAAAAAAAATCCAAGTGAGCTCGACCACATACATTTCGGATTCCTCTGTGGAACGTTTATCCCAGTAAGTTTCCCACCAATGTTTTACATGGGAGAGATCCTTGAGGAGTGTGAAGGTGATATTTTCCTTATCGGAAATTTTTTTGAACAGAGAAATAACCTTCTAATAGATTTAACCATTTTTCTAGGGCATCCACATATAACTGACTTTCAAATATGGGAATATAAAAATTAACTTGTATCTTGAAGGGAGAGGTTCCTCCAAAATGGTCGCTTGATGAAGATGCACATGTTTCCATCGAAAGGCATTGAAGAATTTGTAAAACATTATCCATTATTTCATCCCTTTGTAGCGTGCGATCTTTCTCAAGCAATAGGTTAGTAAAATATTCTACTCCGTCATTTTTCTTTTCTGCCGCCATTGAGGGTTTGTTGGGCATGTGAGAGTGATTTTCCTCAAGAGAGAAAAAATTGAGACCCAACTTGATATACTCGGACCTCGTCGGGGACATGCACTTAAAAAATAAATGATCAAGAGCAGCATGCTCTGATACCACTGATTGATATTATTTTTGGAATGAACTGAAAGAAGAGAAATTACAATGAAATACTCATGAAAATTTCTAGAGACAGAGAAATACAACAATACTTGGTTTCTATTAATCAAATAATTGTAAAGAGACTGTGAAAATACAGAGTGCAAGACTCGCTAGAATGGTGACATCTTTATCTCTTATAATAGATGTGATGGCTACGCTCATTCATAAGAAGATGATTACAATGAGGCTCTAAAGGCCTTTTTATGATAAATAGAAATTCCAAAACCCTATACATGCAAAAACCTAACCCTAGGGGATGAAACGCCAAAAGTCATGTGGGCCCCGTTTTGGTAAGTTAGTACATTAACTTCCCAGGGTTGTAACTTTTGCATTCGATATTTTTTTTAGGCACGTGATAGCTAGTTGGAAAGGTATTTTTGAGAACTATGCATTACACTGATAAAATCTGACTTCTTCTACAGTTTGACTGGGGTGAGCCAAAAAAATATTGTTTAGGGATCCAAAATGACCCTGGAAGTAGAAGAAGATGTGTTTACATGAAAAAATATAAAATAAGCCAGTAGGATTATGTGAGAGGCAACCAATATCCACTTGGAATATGTGTAGGGATTGAAATACCCCCGAAAGTGTAGAACCCACAATTACAAAGATGTATAGAAAAACATGTTGCACTAAAAACTGACAAGAGGAGCCAGTTGGAATAGGTGGGTGGCCACCAATATCCACTTGGATCAATCAATCACTAGGTGACCCAACATTGTGCATATCATGTGTTATATCCTATACAATGTTCACAACTTCCTAGGGTGAAAGAAAAAATAAGTTCTCCAAAGACCATGTCAATTACACTCAATTTAGTCAAGACAATGAAATAGAGTAAAATCAACAATCACAATATACAATATAAATAAGAAGAATATAAAGTAGGTCGTCAAATAATACAAAATCCAAGTGAACAATTCTAATTGGGTATCCCCTTCAAACATCACACAAGCTCAAGACTTTATGAAGTTTGGCAAGTTTAGGTATGAGAGGATGATCCAAGTAACCTATTAGGCGTGTCAATACCCAAGTAGACAGATATTTCCTGAAAGAAACCATCTGCGATATGTAATGGAATTGAGGTGGTCATGGCATTTACCTCTCAGAATGAGGTTGTTAAAATGCAAGACAATTTATGGGCTCACCTCCATGAGTTCCTTTGTGGAGGGTGGGCTTGGCCACTGAGTTACTCTTTCCTTGAACTTTTTTACATTTTGAACCCCTTTAATTTCCTTCTTCTTTATCTTTTATTTTATTTGCGATTCCCCTTAAAAAGGTTTCAAGCATAGCACTTCCATTGCTTCCTATTCATGATACATTCAAGTCCTTTTCGATAGATGAATGTTTTCTCACATTAGAAATAAGGGAGATCGCCTTTAATGAGCGGATAGAGCTCAATTGTGGACTTATTATCCCATTTCTTTCTTTATCTTCCAACAGCAATGTACCTTTAGGCCTTTAGCCTCTTCTTCTCATAAGAGAATGAGGTGCATGTCTTTTTGGTGTTAATGTAACCAAATCACCCAAAAGGTGGGAGAATGGAAGGATTAAGGATGGAAAAGGGGAAAAACACTGCAAAACATGCCTATTGATGTAACATAATGAACCAAGTAATAGGAGGTCAAAGGATGTTTATAGCAAGGCGTTGATAGAGTCCATGTTCAGTGAAATGGACTAATAATATGAGAAATTTGTAGGGAGGAACTATTTGAATGTCTAAGTAAACATTTTTTCATTAGTTTAAACATAGTTTGAACGAACAATAGTCCTCATGGGGACTATGAAGAGATTAAATTGATAAATGTTATGGATCTCATGCGTTTATGATATTTTTTCACCTAGATCATACAAAAGTTATGAACTAGCAACCAAAACTATTATAATAAAAAACAAAATCCAATCTAAATTATCTAAGAAAATGCTTAAATTACTAGTATGTTGGTAATGAATTTGTCATTTCTAAGTTACAAAATGATCCAACTTTGCTTAAATGAAATTATCATTTCTATGTCACAAAATTATCATATCATATCCAACTTTGCTTAAATGAAATTGCGATTTCTCAATTATCATATAATCCAACATTAAAATGCCAAATGCTAATTTGAGCATCTAACTTATTAAATGAAATTATCACTTCTAAGTCACAAAATAATTCAACATTAACATGTTTTTGTTCATGAAATTGTGATTTCTCAATTATCATATAATCCAACTTTAAAATACCAAATTCTACTTTGAACATCTAATTTATTAGTAATGAAATTGTCATTTCTAAGTCATAAACTAATCCAACTTCAACATTTTTTTGTGATTTCTCAATTACCATATAATCCAACTTTAAAATGCCAAATGCTACTTTGAACATCTAACATATTGGTAGTTAAATTGTCATTTCTAAGTCACAAAATGATCCAACTTTAACATTTTCTTTTCATGAAATTGTGATTTCTCAAAGTTTAACATATTTTGTTCATGAGATTGTGATTTCTCAATTCTAGCATATAATCCAACATTAAAATACCAAATTGTGATTTTTCAAACTTTAACATATTTTTGTTCATGAGATTGTGATTTCTGAATTCTAGCATATAATCCAACTTTAAAATACCAAATACTACTTTAAACATCTAACCTCTTGGTAACGAAATCTTCAATTCTAAGCCACAAAATGATCCAACTTTAACATGTTTTGTTTTGTTTATGAAATTGTGATTTCTCAATTGCCATATAATACAACTTTAAAATACCAAATGCTACTTTAAACAACTATCATTATATATGGGAGCCATTATATTACATATAACCATGTGTTAAAAAACATTAATTTTTTTATGCAAAGACAAGGCATTAATAAAACATTCAATTTTTTATTCAAAGCCAAGGCATTTTGTTAGTTCATTCAATTTAGATTACATTGAAGAACAAATTTGAACACTATGGAGAATTTGAAAATTCTAATTTCTATGTAACTTGATTTTCATTTTCATTAAAAATATAAATCTGAATTATATGTTTAATCATTCTTTCTTTGTTTAACATGGAGTTGACATGTAGTATTTAAAAAAATATTCCAATGGATTCCATAAATAAAATCGTTTACTATCCACTTTAAGTAAAATATTCTATATCAACTTCACACAAACACACATATAATCTAATTCCAAGTATGACACATGTTTTCTACATATTAATATGAGGGAGATATGAAATTTATTCATTTCTTAACATGGAGTTAACATGTGGGATATAAAAAACAAGCATCATAAATGGCAACGCAAGGTCAACTATCATGTTCAATTGAATAATCCATACTTTTAATCTCTCAACTCATCGCATAAAGTTAATCATAAAGATAACATAAATATAACCTAATGATAACATAAATAACTACCCACCCAGCCTACCCTAGACGGTTAGGACCTCCAAGACACATAAGCAATGCTCAAGCCTAGGATTCATCTGATTGATTTTGACCATTTAAGGTCTCAAGGCTGGCGACTATTCTGAGGAACAAGGAGGTTTCTACATTTCACTAACACAATCAATTCCAAAACCAGCTAGCTATATCAAAAACATCAATGATAATCAATAACACAATAGTGTTCTAATAACCGATCACAGATCACATAAATTCCAAGGCGCAAGATAATTTAATTACTAAATCAATCATACAACGAAATAATATAAGGCATAAAGCATTCAAATTTATTTTATTTTCAAGGCACAAAAGAAAACATCTACTTTACTTCAAGTCATGCGATTAATCAACCATGTAATTCATCAATAATAAAGATTATCTATGGGTGCGCGCATGATCCAAATTCTGAATTAAACCTAAACCAACACCAATCAATGTGCACAATTAATCTATTTAGTTAGGAAATCATACAACAACATTTAATTTCAAGACACAAGATTATCTAATTACTAAATTGTTTTTATGTTGACATTATTGCAAGGTGCATTAAATACAATTACTTAATCATTTACACATCAAGAATAAATGATGAAAGATTACATGAACTTTAAACAATCATACGTCAACACAATAAGCGGCGTGAGAGTATCCTCAAGCTTATTTTTAGAGTGGAAGGGCATCTAACTACTTAACTAGTCATACATCAATATTAAATTCATGGCACAAGTAAACTAATAACTTAACCATTCATCAATCATTAAATATGCATTCCACAAGAGTAAAGTATTGATTCATTTCATGGTGCGACCAAGCTATCTAATCAATCAATCATACATCAATTTGATGGAAGCAAGTGTAAATTATTACACATCTTGTCATACATGAGTGTTATCCATGGCACGTGAATGGTCTACTTACTTAAGTGGTCACACCTCAACATTAATCGAGGCATGCAAGTAAATTTAAATGATTAAGTTATCACGCTTCAACATTGTATCAAGCGCGAAGAGAAATCTATAGTCTCATTCCTTAAATTTATTCAGGAGGACCTAAGTGACCCAAATTTAGGAGCGGAACTAAATGATTAATAGACTGAATACAATAAACATATAGATATGAAGAATAATGTATATATTCAGTGAACAATATCTTCTATTGAATAATGAAGTAGGTTGAAACTGTAAAACTACAGAACTGAAACACTTCCTCGAATGGTGGTAGCTATATCTAAGAAGAGATGTGGTTGCTACTCGCATTCGTCTGAGAAGAATGAATTATAATGAGGCTCTAGAGGCCTTTTTGATATTACTCATGAATTCCAAAACCCTAGACATCAAAAAACCTAACCATAGGAGGTGAAACGTCAAAATTCATGTGGGCCCCTATGGGTAAGTTGGTACCTCAACGTCCTGGCGTCATAACTTGTGCATACAACCTTCGTTTTATGCACGTTATAGCCCGTTGGAAATTTATTTAAGAGAACTACACATTTTTCCATCAAAATCATACTTTGTCTATAGTTTGACTGTGGTGAGACAAAAAAAACACTGTTTAGGCCTCCAAAACGGCCCTGGAAGTACAACGAGATATGATGACATGAAGACATACAAAATATACCAGTTGGATTAGGTGAGAGGCCACTAATATCCACCTGGAATATGTGTAGGTCTTCAGATATCCCTATAAGTGTAGAACCCATAATTACAAAGAAGTACAAAAGAACGTGTTGAACTAAAAACAAACAAGAGGAGACAGTTGAAATAGGTGGGTGGCCACCAATAGCCAATTGGATCAATCATCCCCCCTTAGGAAGAAATGGTATCCATTGCGTTGCGTTTCCACATCAGGTGCGGAAAAGTTTGTTGGATTTGGGCCTTGGTGACCCACTTACCTTGGTGTAGGAGTTTCCTTGCCTTGACAACCCGATAAAGATGGATCCCCTACCGGTGAGTTCCCTTGACCTATGTGTCCACTATATAATCAGTGGATGATTGTTCCACGAAGTCAGGGTTGAGATATTTGGGTGTCATTTGTTGTGCGATCTCTGAGGTTTCCAATAATGGTGGAACACATGGTTGAAGGAGGTCCACATTGAAAATTGGGTTCAAGCCATGGAAGGTTGGAGTGTTTAGCTCAAAATAATTGCATCCCACATCCTTGATGATAGTGTAAGGCCCATAGAAAAATAGGAAGATATTTTGATGGGGCCCGATGAGAATATCCTTCCGCAAATGTAACCAGACTTTGTCACCAACCTGAAACTGGTGCGGCACCCTGTTTTGATCATGGCATTGCCTTTACTTAGAATTGGATTTCTGTAAAATCTCTTGGACCTGTGGTAGATGTGCTGAATCTGCTCAATGAATCTACTATCTTTTTCGATCATAGACTAATCATAGGAAGAGTTTGTCTATGTGGTGGAAATATGAAGTGCAAGAACAATGGGTCCCAAGAATTGGAATCCTAGACCCACCTGAAATGGGCTATGACTGGTGGAGCTATGGAGAGCCTCATTGTAACTGTGTTGAACATAGATGAAACTCTTGTCCCATGTACGTGGATGATTAGAATTGTACATGAAAAGGATTTGCACAATTATTTGATTGAAGACCTCTTTTTATTCATCTGTTTGGGGGTAGAAATCAATGGATTTTGTGATCTTGGTGTCCAACAATGACCATAGACTCGACCAAAATGTGTTGGGGAACCTGTTGTCCCAGTCGGAGATGATGGTCTGTGTTATCCCAAAGTGGACTCACACTCTTTCGAAAATGATCTTGGAAGTATGTTTCGCTGTGATATTCTTCTTGCTGGATGTGAGGATGGCCATCTTCAAAAACCGATCAACAACCACAAATACGCAGTCATTTCCTTTCTTGGTGGATGGAAGGCTCGACATGTAATCCATTGAGATTGATTACCAAGGATTTTTGGGGGTAGGAAGAGGGGTTTATAAGCCTTTATTCTTGATGTTTGGATTGGAAATGACACAGGCAATACAAGATCTGGTATAATTTTTTATGTCTTGTCGAAGTTTTGACCAATAAAAATGTTTCTCAAGAATGACCACAATTTTCTCCACACCAAAATGTCCTGCCATTCAACTGTAGTAGGCTTCCCAAATCATCTTTGCACACTCTCTTGTAGGGAAATAAAGATGGCATAGGTGGCATAAGAGTCTGTCATGAATGTGAAAATCGGTAACAATCATGTCTCTACCCAATATCTTATAGGTGGTAGTGAAGTCTAGATCTTGCTGATAAATTTGGGGCCACTCAGATGCTTCATGTCCACAGAAATGGAGTAGAGTGGTGAGTGTATCCATAGGAGGTCGACTGAGGCATTCAATGACACAATTTTAGATACCTATCTTATACTTGATGTTGATATGAAATTGTTGCAGGTAGCTGGACCACTTATGATGTCATTCATTCTACAATTTCCCCTCTGTCTTTATGAGCTGTAGAGGCTTGTGATCAGTGTGTATGATTGTCTCTTTTCCCAGAATGTAATGTTTCCATTGACGACAGGCTTGTACAATGGAACACATTTCCTTGTCATAGGTGGGTTATTTCTGGACAGTATCTGAGAGTGTCTCATTATTGTATGCCACCATATGATGATGTTGAGTGAGAATTGCATCCATAGCATAGTCAGATGCATTAGTCTCAATATTGAACGGTTGTTGCAGATCGAGAAAGGAGAGTACTCGAGATGAGCACAAGAAATACTTCAAATCATCAAATAATTGTAGTTGTTCCTTCCCCCACACAAAGTTGGCCTTAACACTACCCTTGGTCACCTGGCTAAGGGACCATGCAATATGGGAGAATCCAAAAAAAAAACATTGGTGTAAGTTGGCTAGTCCCAAGAATCTCCGAAGCTCGGTCAGTTTGGTCAAGCCTGGCTAGTCACGGATGAATTGGATTTTAGCTGGATCAACATGTAACCCATGCTCATAAAAAATGTAGCCCAATTATTGGACCCTGTTCATGCAAAAATAATATTTTTCTTGGCATATAGCTTGTGATGTCATAGAGTGATCAAAACCCGTTGAATATGCCACATGTTCTCCTCCCCTGTTCTATTGAAGATGAGGATGTCATCCAAATATACCACCATAAAGGATTTGGTGAAGGGTCTCAATACATCGTCCATCAACCTCATGAAAGTGGATGGTGCATTTATTAAAGCCAAAGGGCATGACTAGGCATTCGAGGAGACCCTCTTTAGATTTGAAGGTTGTCTTCCATACATCAGTTGGTTCGATGGGAACTTCGTGGTAGCTATACTTTAGATCAATCTTTCTGAAAAAAAATTCCCCCTTGAGTTGGTCAACAAGGTCATAAATCTTGGGAATGGGGTATCATTTCCTGAATGTGATTTTGTTTAAGGATCTGTAATCAATGCAAATTCGCCAAGTCCCATACTTCTTCTACACCATTACAATCAAGATTTTGGAAGGGGAGGAGATGGGTATGGTGTTCCCCTTTTGAAGAAGCTCTTGGATCTAACACCTGATTTCATCATTTTCCATAAATTTCGAGCGAGGATAGAATGGTCCATTAGGTAGAGGTGTTTCGGGGGTCAGATCAATTGGATGCTTGACTTGGTAGTGTGTCAGTACCCCTGTAGGTGAGGAGAATATGTCTCTATATTCTTCCACGATCCCGTTCACTTTATTTTTCTACAAAAAGAGGCTCTATGTAGAGGCCACATATGTGGTGGTGACCTTCTTCTTACTGTGAGCATGGATCACAAAGAGGACAAACTTCTCGGTATGTGAGATGACCTTACTACATTTCTTAGCAGATATTAAATAAATAACAGTGGGCGACGCTACCTCTGGTATCCTGTACAATTTTCTACCCAAATTAATAATAACATTGCAATGTCTAGACTCATACACAACATGATACTTCCAAAAATATGGTTGTCCTAAAAGAAAATCACAAAATTCAAGAGGATCAATATCACACAGTACCTCATCTTTGAAACACTTGATGTCATAGGGAAAATGAAATTGTTGGCTCACACAAATATGTCTTCCTTGAAAAATTCAACCGATGGTTTAGGGCTGCGGGTGCAATGTCATTGGCAGGTTTAGCCGCTTGATGACCTCTGTTGAAATCAGGTTTTTCTGAATACCACTATCGAAATTGAAATTAAGAGGATCCCACTTTACACACATCTGCGAGTGAAAGAGGTGTTCCCCTTCCTCAGGTTATTCTAGTTTGTTTAGTCAGACTTTGGTGGTAGCGACAGTGGCACTGGGTTCAACATTGATAATCCGATTCCCTCCTTTAGGTTTTGATTTGGAATTAGAATCAATCTATGACTCGAAAGCCTTGAGTTTGGCCATGACGGATTTCTTGGAGCGACATTCTTCGGTGTTGTGACAAGGGCTTCTATGGTACTCACACCATTTTCCCATGTCCTTCTTTGTCCTCTCATTTCCCTTCTTGTGTTGCAGCTTGGATTGGTAGTCTTGAGGGAAGCCATCTTGAATTGGTCCCTTGTTGTGTGGGTTGGGTCTTCATTTTCCCTACTTCGGATGTGATGGGTTTGCAGATCCAAAATCTCACCTTTCCCTTTTCTTCTTAAATCTCGGATTGATCTTGACATCATATCTATAAGCCATGCCCAATGAGGTGATGTCTAGAAAATCCATTTTTGTTTCAATGTATCTATGCAAACAACTGTGGTATTTGAGCACCAGATGATGCTTAGAGTATTTTCTACCCAATTTGGTGCATAGGGTATGGAAAATATTGGTGAAATATTGTACTTTTTGGTCCCTTTCTTGATGTAGGATGGTCCATCTAGTGTACTGGTCCTTGTATATTCCAACAATATAGTAATATTCTTTAATGATGTCCTGGAAGGAATCCCATGTAGGGTCCACCACAAACATTGTACATTCCTTTAGATCCCTTTTCTCAGAGTAAGTATCCCACTAGTATTTAACATGGGGAACGCCCTTGAAGAGTGAAAAAGTGATATTTTCCCTATCGGAAACATCATGGACCAAAAAATACCCTTCGAGCAGATCCAACCATTTATCTACAACATTCGCATCTATCAGTCCTTCAAATAATGGAATATCAAAATTACTTTGTACCTTGAAGGGGGTTGGATGACTGCTTGATGAAGATGCTTCTCCTGTGGGCAATCGTCAAAGGATCTGAGCGAATTTGTCCATCCTTTTGTTCCTTTCTCGTGCGAGGGATTCCTCAAGCAATATTTTAATAGGATCTCCTACTCCATCATATTTCTTTCTGTCCCCCATGGGTTGTTGTTGGGCTTGGGACAATCGATCTTGCAATGGCTCGATTGTTTCGAGTCACAACTTCTTGTACATAATTTGTCAGTGCTCCCACTTTTGTGAGTGCTCCCACTTTTTCAATTATTTGTTGGTGCTCCAACTTTTTTCAGTGCTCCCACCTATTAATTTAACCATTTAATTAGATAATTTGTGACTCCCATCGAAAAGTACCTAGGAATTTATCTTGGTTCGAGTCCTAACTTCTTGTACATAATTACAGAGGTGGGAGCACCGACAAAGGAAGACAACAATGAAGAAGAGAAATGAGATACATTGCCAACATATTTTGAAGAATATTTGAAGTTCCTTGAAGAATGGCTTGAAAAGACACAACTTATTGAAGACTGCATGGTCATTGAAGAATAAGAAGACTTCATTACACATACAAAAATTGAGTCAATTTATAATGAAAACACAATGGATATTGGAGAAGAAAATGTTGAAATTGAACAATTTTTTATGAAGTGGAGCCTTGAAGAAATCAAATTCTATTATAAGTTAATGTTGAAACAAATTGATGATCAAAAGATCAATCGATAAGAGAAAACAACAAAGAATGGTATGTGGCAACAATTCACATACAAACAATTTTTCGAAGAAAAAGTTGAAGAGGACAAACATGGACAATTTGAATTTTTTTTCATATTGATTACAAACTCCAACAAGAAGATTAAGAATAAGACGCTGAAACATGGAATTTTCAATAAAAGAGGAAGACTCAAATTGAAAATGCATAGAGGTTTCAGAATCTTGAAAAGGAGGAAGAGAAAAATTCACTCATACATGGAGTTGAAAGAAATTTTAAGGTTTTGCTTGAATTGTCCTTTGTAATTTTTGTAATCCTAGCTGAGACTAAGACCGACATTAATGCTATGTATTGACATTGTATTAAATCCATTTCTCCATTAATGGGGAGTGTTGGATAATAATGGAGAAATGCTATAGTTAGAAAACTATTAGAACACATTTCTATTGTACACAAGATTTGTGTTCGGTGGTTTTCAGATCCACAGATTTAGGTGATTGTTAAGAGATATCCTAGCCTATATATTTGTATGAAAATTATCAAATTGAATACAGAGGGTGTCTGAGAGAAGTATCACATGCGTGAGCCCTTATGGCCTCATTGATTTCTTCACATTACTCTGTTTTGTAATTGAAATTTTATCAACGTGAGTAAGAGTAATACTAATAAAATGACGTAACAATATGTGATTAAAATTTTTAGATTAATCTGATACATACAATTCCTCATTTGAGAAAAATGACAACAAGATTAATATTCAAACATATTTGATATTCAAAGTGGGAAGTAACATGTAAATGAACATGATTTCTATAACCTTACCTTTTCTACAAATTTTAGAAGCATGGATTGATGGGTAGTTTTAGATCATATGAAAATCAATACTGATATATGTGTTTGTAGACATGTTCTTTTATGGGAGGGAACATTTACCTATCATCCATGTAGAGGGAATAAATTAGATTATTGAATTGCCATGAGGGAAATTCGAAAGAATTTAACAGTAATATGAGAGGCTAGCTTGAAACTTATTTATTTACAACAATAAATAGAGTCATATACACGAAATTGCATAGATGATAATTATTTATTTGTATTCCAAAGTATTTTCACTATCTTCATTCCCATTCAACATCAAAACTGTCAAATTCATTTGTATTCCTGAATTGTTGTCGTTCTGTGTGTCAATTGTTTAACCAGAGATGTTAAAAAATATGGGATTCTTTCATGATTCCTTTCTGACTGGATCTAATGGTTAAGAATATATGTTTTATTTTAAGAGGTCACAAGTTCAAATCCATAGGGGGTAGGGTATACTTCTGTAGAATTTAACAATCAAATACTTACGTAGAGGGAGGTTTTCCTCTATCTCACAAACAAGGGGATTTCATACAATAATTTGGTGTCTAACTTGGTCTTGACCTTAAAATTATATTATTATTTATTACTATTATGAATAATCTTTTACAAATAAAAAGTTTGTGTGATGATGATGATGATGATAATGATTAACTCCCACCAATTGGTTTATGGGACCTTAAGAAGCAAAAGATTACTTCTATTTCTTTAAAATTGTATTTCTATGTTAAAAAACCAATGAGAGAAGTGTTACAAGATCACCATAGTTCTGATGAATTAGGAGGTAGGTATCTATGGTTGCAAATATTTTTAAATTTGGATCTAATATGGGTGTATGCAGTGAAATCTAAGAGGAAGTGATTTTCATCTTCTATCCAATTAGTGACACAAGGATGGAAAATTATTTCATTCCATGGTGTTTTGGGAGTTGTCCAACGCCAAGTTTCACTATGTAGCACATGAGATTTTGTTCTTATTTTAGCAATGTTGATTTTTTTCTTGGTACTTCTCAAAACAAAGAGGCAATTTTAATCTTTTAAATTATGGTTGACCACATTCTTGGAGTATCTTAATTTATTTTTATCCACTAATTCTTTACCACACCACATATTCTCCTTCAATTTATAAGTAATAATATTTGTAATATTATCAATATTAGGCATGATGACTTCTTATTCTATTCCCCATTGATTTAGCCAAGATTTTACATATTTATGCCATCCCCGCTTGAGTTGTTAGTGGTGTTAGGTAGAGCTTGAAACAATTTTCAAGATCCTCTTGTCATTCATGTTGTTTATCTTTTTCTTGCACTTTAGGTATCTAATCATAGTAATGATATCAAAGGGGGAAAGAGTTTCTTCTATGAGAGAGGATGATACATGGTGTAGCACCCTTAATTTTGAGATTATAAGTTAAAAAATTATTTTGGATATGTATCTTTCCCTAGGATTCTCTAGATATACTACAACCTCAAACTTCACATCCATATAACATAGCTGGAGTGATGAGAGCGTGAAAGAGGAGATGTTTTTTTATCCAAAAGACAAAGGTTTGTTGATTTACAATTATTTTCAATCCCATCATAAATTTTCCATATGTGTCTATCAGTTTTCCAACTATATAGTTCCAATTGAGCTTGTGGTGCATATCGATTCCAAGATATTTAGATGAAGGAACTTCCTCGAAGATATTTTTGTCATAAACAAAAGTATCATAGGTGATCCTTTTGGATTTAATTATCATAACCTTTGTTTTGTCAATGTTCACATTCATTCCCATGCTATAGAAGAATTCCTCGAGGATTATTAGTTTCTTACCAACGTCATAGGGACTCTTTTCATAAGAATAATACCATCAACATAAAGAACGAGGATAATGACTATACCAACGAGAGTGATGCCAACACATCCTGCATCCTCCAAACAATCTTCTAACTTATCAATATAAATGTCGAAAAGGGTATGGGATACAGGACAAGTTTGCTTGACTTCTATATTACAGTTAATTTCTTCCAACCAGCCCTTAGTGTTCCTAAACTTGGAAATAACTTTCTCATATAGTCTTATTCTAGCAACTCTTAACTCGAAAGAGACTTTAATATCTTCTAACCTATTCTACAGGTTACTCAGAACAATTTCAAAATCTTCTTAAACTTGGAAATAACTTAATTCTCATATAGCCTTACTGTAGTAGCTCTTAACTCGAAAGAGACTTTAAGATCTTTGATCCTATTCTAGAGGTTACTTTTGGGAATAGTGTCAAAAATTTCTATAAAATCAACGAAACAACAAAGGAGATCATTTTATCATTATGACACTCCTTTGCAATGATCCTAAATGTAACAAGCTATTCTACAATGGAATGGTGGGCTCTAAATCCAACGTGGCCTCTAGCTCTTTTTTCCATGGCATTCTAGCCATGTACCAAACTTTTTTTCCAAAATACTTCCCTATATCTTAGCTAAAATGGGGTTAATCATAATGGTCCTATAATTAGAGGGATCACTTTTATCCTCCCCTTTAAAAATAGGTACAAGGAGGATTTGAGTCGAAGTTTTTTGGAATCCTTGTTGGAAAGATAAATTGAAGAGATTATGTATTTGAGGTATTGTTGGTAGCCACCAATTCTGTCAATTTTATCATGATTAAAAGTCATCATGAAGAGATAAATCCTTTTAGTAGTTGCCTCCTCCCTATATTTATAAATGATTATGTATTTTGGCGTCGAGGTGATTTATTGGGATAACTTATTTTATGACTTTTTTCATTTGTTTTGTTTAAATTTCATGACTGTAAGCATGAAATTCAAACGAAAACTTTGCTCATGTAATCATTATGAAGTTAGTGTTTTTCTCCTATTATTTTACCTAAGAGATGACAATTTGAGGCTACCTATATGTGTTACTAAGTTTAAATTTCATAAGCTCATTGATTAATTGACTGCCACATATTATGGAGAATATGATTTGATTAGTTCTATGGTTTATTTTATGATCTGATTATTCGATGTCGACAATCGCACTGCAACTTTGGGTTAAAAATTGATATATCCTCTTTTCTCTATCAGTCATATCATTTTCATTTCACTTGGTGCAGGTCTGATGAATCCATGAACACATGTCATCCTGTTGTCCTGTACATTTAATGACCCACATTCATTGTTTGAATTGGCATTTGATAGTGGTTGAGGGTTTGATATTCATTATGTGTAATGGATCATATGTCTGTGCACCCTCTGGTTTTCTGTCTCCCTAAATTCAATTTATCAAACATGATAGTCCCCTATTTTTGTCAGCATTAGGTCGTTTTGATTTTCACAGATCTCTTCTTGATACTTGTTGTTTGGAAGTTGAAACCTCCCTTTCACATTTTCTACCGTGTCCAGTTGAAAGTAACCATGGCCCCTGTAATTCAAATCAAACCTAATGGGTGTCAAACCCTTCTTGCCCACAACGATGCCATAGATGATTTGCAGGCTCACGGTTAGGATACTTTCATACGCAAATTCGAAGGTTACAACCTGGTGGTCGCACAAGCCTTTTCTCAAGTGTTTGAAGAGTTTAGAGCCAATGTTGGGGATGTGCAATTGGAGGTCACAGAGGAATCTATAGCCTGGGTGACATGACTCCCACAGGAAGGAGAAAAGTGGTTCAAAAATGCTAAACTGGAAGACGTTCCATGAATCTTGTTCATATTCTCTCGCAAATCTACCTGCTTCCCTAAAGGTATTCCTATTACCCTCCTGAAACCTCGATGGAACATCCTTATTTTGGTATGGTTTGGTATTTTTATACCACATATGACTATTGATGTTGTTCCTAGGGTTTAAACTAAACATGCCCTTTTATTTTCTCATGAACTTGTATAAGATTTCAAAATGTTATAAGAGACATAGCTTGAATCCTCTGTCAAGCCTCTTTCATCGCGGGCTTATAAGGATTCTATTGGTATCGCACCTGTCTCAAATTGGGGACACTTAGGAAAGCTTCCTGAGTTGAAACGATTTTTCCCAACCCAAAAGCACAGTGAACTCACCTTTTAATGTGAACCCTAATTCTGATAATCCCATGACCCAGAGTCAATATTTTGATTCACATAATGACTCTGAAATTAATGAACCAATTTATGATCCTATGCAAACCCCGGTGGGCCGTGGGTAAGAAACCACGATTTATTTTTTCACCCAGAAAATTGTTGGAACAAGTAATGCATGTGTTGAAATAAAGGATTTCTCCTACCCCTATTATATAGCTGAATCAGGGCTTTAGTGACAAACCCACTGTCAAGAAAAGTCCTAAAAATAAGAAACAAGAAAGCTTAAATTTGAATTTTATAAATAAGAGATTTGGTCAGTTAATATCTACGAGTATAAGGAATCAAAAGAAGCATCATTTGAGCTTGATCTCAATGATCGAGGTCAATGATCACTTCTCAGACAAAGATATCAATGATTTTCTTTCACTAGAAGATTCAAATAATCAATGTCTCGGGAATGAAACTATTGGTCAAGCTGAGCAATATGAGTTTGTCTTTAGACTACATCTATTTTTGAAAGGAGAAGAGGGTTTTGCTATCATTAGTCATGACTTGAAACAAGCCACGGGAAGAGTCGAAGCCTCCATTCTGGAGTACGCTCAACCTCAATCTGCTATAGATCTGGTACACTGTGACAATTGTTTGGATTGGGTAGAACGCTATTACAGTGACATACCATTTTTACAAGAACAAGTAAAACATCTAGCCGCTCGGAGTTCTCTACTTGAACGAGAAAACCAAGAGTTGAAATCATGCATAGCACAGGAAAATAAAAAACCCAAAAGATCTGGTAATATAATTATAAAAAATTCAACCAACTTCCATGCCATCATTAATTCAGAACTGTCTCATCCTTCACTGTCTAATTTCTAAAGGGTAAAAGTGAATTTTTATTTAATTTCATTTATTCTGTTATGAATGTAAAAATAGGAAGATTTAATTTTCATTTTCTTTGCTAATATAAGACTAGCTAAAGAATCTCACCATTCTCTAGCCAGACTATTTTTGAATGTTAGTTGGCATTATTTTTTGAATATCATTTTTGTTTTGTTATCTACTGGAAAATGATGATTATGGTTCTATTTACATGGAGAAACTATCTTGGATCATGCATCGTATAGTTCTGTAGTTTCTTTCTTTTATTTTCATAAAAAAATGTTATTATGTAATAAATTTTCACAAACCAATTCCTACAGGAATGGTTTCCTGTTGTACTATTTTTCCAAAACAATCTATTTTTGGGGGATTGCACTCTATCTTGGATGATAAGAGTTTGTTAATCCAAAACTAGTTTAAATAGTGATCACTTTTAGTAGTGTGGACAACTTTTGTTGGGATACTTTATGGACATGTGATTTTGAGAACTGAAATGGAGAAGCTACTCACCATTGTCTTTAGACCTATGTGATGCTTACCCCATTATGTTCTTTCATTGACTCGATCTTATGAAATATTTTTATGCTTGATGCAACTTTAGTCTAGTTATCATATGGTGTTTCATATTATTAAGTATTTGGATGTTGTCTATAATTTGTTATTCCATTTTACATCTGTGATATATCTACCATTTGATTATTGTCAATTTATCGTGGATATTAAATGATGGATTACATTAATACTTTGAATTGAGTTTCTTTCATTCTAAGTTATTTATTATCATAAGATCAACATATATTTTACATTTATCGTTCTGTTGTCATATTCTCATTCCAATACATCAAAATATTCTTTGAATTTTTTCTGGGAGTATTAGCATTGTTCTATCGCAGGTTTCTCTCATATGAAGGACAGTTAGGAGCTTGAATTAGACATGAAGATAAATTTAGTTTAATCAATTAGTTAGAGGTTAGTTCACCTGTTATTTAGTTAAATAATTTATTAACGAAAATAAGGGTAGCATGAATTAGCTTTGATTGTTTACATACTCTTATTTCAATTATGTTTGCTTAGTATTCATTAGTTTTAGCCTTTTAAATATACAAAAAGAAAACAAAAAAAAAGTATGTGCTTTCTTTATCTCTTTTATAAACACTTTTAAGAACATCCTTTTCGCAAGATATCAAGTAAATCTTGAAAGATGTACATAGACTGTTTATAATCATATGCACATATTCATGTTTTTATTTGAACACTTGCAATTAGTAATTTATACTCTTAGCATCATATATTTTAGATTAGTTCCTTTTTCTTTTATTATTTTTGGGATTTTAGTTGGCCAACGGAGCCATTAAACCCGTCAGGTCATTTCATTCCAAATGACTTGGGTTATTTAGAAAACCCCAGTCCGGATTTGACCTTCTAGTTGACAGTGTGTCACTTACACCCGTCAACAAATGGCGCTAGAAGGAGGGACCTGAAATTAATTGATGGTACGTGGAGTTCATAAGACTCCCCCACACACTCGCACACTCATTGTAACACATAGTCTCTCTGACAAAAATGTTACACTTGAAACATCAACTACCTCAAATGGTACCCCTGATATTCCTGTCGAACCAATGAAACCACTCCCTCAAGGGATTGACGCCCAAGAAATTGTCCGCCAGTCACTCATAAGAACCCATAGTGCCTTATCCTGTATTAGACAGCCTGGCAGGCAACTCAACCAAACCTTTGACTTTAAAAACCTTGAAGAACAACTTCAAGGCACTGGTCTGCCCGAAAACCCTTTAGGTGGTAATACTACCAATCATATTGAAGAAACTATCCTTGGTGTTGGACGATATGGTATTCCAGAGTCTCCACTTGGTTCTTCTCCATCCTCTTTAGCGAGATAATCTTCAGATGAAGGAACCTCTTCATTGGAACCATATCAGCCTTCGACACCACCAACTCCCATGGAAAATAAAAATAATCCTGCCATACCTTGGCTCGATCAAGATGTCGTGTCCGTACCTGGACCCCAACACCAACTACCTAAACATCTGGAGAAATGGCTACCCAAATTTGATCCATATTTGAAGCAATCCGTTGAGGATCACATGAATACATTTATATTGGCCATTAGAATCCAAAGTGTGGAACACAAATATGTGATGTGAAAATTATTTCCTTATACTTTTGAGGGAAATGCTTCCACCTGGTATTTCACTCAACAACCCCAGACCATCGTCTCTTCGAACAAGTTCGAACCTTGTTTTCTAGAAACATTTGGAGATGATAAATCTCTATAAGTCTTGGTTATGGAACTCTCTAGCTTAAAAATGAACCCTAAAGAAAAAGTGAAGGACTTTAACCAAAGGTTTCTGATGTTAAAGAATAAAATCTCTATAGATTCGATGTCTGTAGAAAGCTTAGTTATTGCATATTATGCTAAAGCCTTGCACAATAACATAGCCATTTGTGTTAAAAGGTCAAAAAAGAACATGTTGTTAGAAGCCACTGAGGTGGAAATTCAAATTAATAAAGATATATTGAGCTTAAAATATAATCTTGGTAGCGAATATGAAACAACTTCATCCTTAAAGAAGAAAATAGAAATTCTCACTAGGCCTCCTCAAACAAAAAATCAACAAGAAACTTTATACTTGGAGAGCTTGCAGAACAATTTCAAGAAATTGTCCAATCAAGTCATTGACTTGAAAATATCGGCCGATGAGGCATCTACAAGAAAAGGAAGTTTCAAACCTCCTTTCAGAAAGCCTTTCCCTCCAAATCGGCCAAACCCGACCACTGAAATTTTAAATTTTGAAAGTTTACAGTATGCTTTCCAAACGATATTAGAAGCGCATGAAAATTCTATTTCTGTTCCTCCCGAAAATTTTGATGATAAAGTTGAGGAAGAGGTACCATAAGAGGAGGACTCATCACCTCCCCTTTTCAGGCACTTGTCAAACAATATTTTTCAAGCAAATTTTGAAACAGTCTACCCCTACAAAACTAGGAGTAAAAAACAAAACAAGCCTCCACCAGAAACAAGTAAAAATTTGTTTCCAAAACAAACAAAGAAAAATGAAATAAGACAAAACTTAGTTGCCCTAGTTTTAGAGTATAATTTAATCGAATATCTGAAAAAACTAAGGGAAAATATTTATGTTTTCGAACTGCTGAAATTTCCTCTCATTTTGCAGAAAATGTTTCAAAGCATCGTTGAAATTTTTTTAGTGAATGATGTTTGAAGCAAAAAATTAGTAGAAATTGATTCAAGTGCAACTATAAATGTCCCAACTAAAAAGACATATGAACATCATAAATTGTTTTAGGGACAACAATAAAAAATCAGCAGAATTCTATTGTTTCCACACGGAAAAATGTCCCCCCTTTTCTATTAACTTTTGAAATATTTAATAGGAATGTACATAATTGTATGGTTGACTCTGATGCATCATCAAATGTGATGCCTCTGTCTATATGCCATAAAATTAATGCAGAAGTAAAACCTTCTTATCTTAAAATCATTTAGCTAGATCGAGCGAATGTTAAGGTGATCGGTGAGCTTAAGAATGTGTTGATTAGATTATCATTGAATTCCAAAGTTCATCAAATAATTGATATTATCGTTGTTGATATCCCTAAATTGTATGGTGTATTTTTAAGAAGAGATTGGTCAGAACAACTGCATGGTTATTTCTCTATAGACTAGTCTCACTTGTGGCTTCCAAAAAATGGACAGCCTAACAAAATCAGAAAAAACAAAGAATGTTATCTTAAGCATACCATGATAGATCTAAATGATCCAAATGAGCCTTTCATTACCTATGTGAATTCGATTGAAACGCAGGGAATAAATACCTTTTTCGGTAACTTCATGACCGAAATGTCCTCTATCATTGATCCAAGACAACAATTTGAAGTTACAACCTATACTCAGGTACCATCTTTTCCAAACACGTGAAGCAGTACTAATGACACACATATCTGGTCCTTATATTTCGATGGATCCAAATCTTGAGAAGGAGAAGGTGTTGGCTATGTCCTCATCGATCCTATAGGTAATAATTTTTTTTTTTTTTTTTGATTAGATTTTGAATGCACTAACAACATAGCTGAGTACGAAGCACTTTTGTAGGGACTCAAGAAAGCAGTTGACATGGATGTGAAAAATTTGTTAGTATTCATTGATTTAGAAATCATTGTCAAACAGGTAAGAAATGAAATAAACTATTTGTATCTGCATCTGAAGAGTTATCAAATCGAGGTATGGAGTTTAATGCAATTTTTTTTAGCATTTAATATAAATTCTATTCCAAGGATAAGTAATTCAGAAGTTGATCTACTAGCCAATGTTGCTTCTAAATTGTTTCCCACTGAAGGTCTTTCTTCTAATGCATTTTCAATTGAATTGTTATTCATGCCATCGATCCTAGATAACATCACAAATTGGAGAGTATTTGATGATGAACATCATATCATCACCTTTCTACATATGGAAGACACCTTCCATGATGCAGTTATTGATGAGGGTACTGACGATGAGAATCTTCAAGAATTCACAATAATATTTGATCCTCGATCTCCTGAATCAACATTCGAGATGGTAAACTCTATCCCAGATCTGTTGTGATATTAGAGAGATTTTATGACTTGCATGGCAAGTTTAGAGGGGTAGTCAATTGCAAAACTAACAGTTCCTCTTTAATCTATGAAACTCTTAATTTAGGAACAAGAGATAATATTCAAAATATTAATCTAGGAAAGGGATGTTCCGAGCAAGAAAGATCCTCTTTAATAAAATTATTTAAATAATTTAAAGATGTTTTTCTTGGATGTACGATGACCTAAAAAATTTCGATCCAAACATCATACAAAATATAATTCCTATGAAACTCTAGACTCAGCCTTTTCAACATAAATTGAGGAAAATACATCCTAAATTGGAACCTACTGTTAAAAAGGAACTAAACAAATTACTAACTGCAAAGATAATTTTTCCAGTTAGACATACTCAATGGGTGTCTAACTTAGTCCCTGTAAGGAAGAAAAGTGGTAAAATTCAACTTTGTGTCAATTTCCAAAACCTAAACCGAGCGTCTGATAAAGACAACTACCTTGTTCCTCCAATGGAACAAGTTCTACAACAGGTGTCTGGTTCCAAAAGACTATCTTTGCTAGATGGTTTTTTAGGATACAACAAGGTTCTTATGTCTCCTTCAGACAAGCTTAAAACCACCTTTCATACCCCATGGGGCACTTACGCCTACAGGAAAATGTCTTTCGGGCTGATAAATGTCGCTTCCACTTTTTAGAGAGAAATGGATATTGCTTATGTGGCCTCATTAACCAGTCAGTTGTGGTCTATCTTGATGATGCCAATGTCTTCTCTAAAAGCAAAAAAGATCACTTGTCTCACCTTCGGGCTATCTTGGAGCGATTCCACAAGTCCGACATATCAGTCAATCCTAAGAAATGATTATTTGCAGTCGATCAAGGAAAACTTCTTAGGTTCATAGTATCTAAGGATGGAATGATTATTGACCCCAAAATAACCCAATCCATCACTAAAATTTCTCCTCCTTACAAAAATTCCATGCAATCCTTTTTGGGTAAGATTAATTTTGTTAGAAAATTTGTCCTGAGTTTCTCAGAAATGGGTCGATTGTTACAAAATATAGTTAAAAAGGATGTTTTATACCGATGGGGACTTCAATAAAATTAGGATTTTGATTCAATTTGAAAAGCAATAATAGATGCCCCTTCCCTGATGAGTCCCAATTTTTTTTGAGATCTCACTCTTTACACTTTTGCATCTGACAGATCCTATGTTCTTGTGATTTCATAGAAAAACGATGAAAGCAATGAAATACCCATTTCCTTCATGAGCTCTGCTTTTAAAGGAGAAGAGCATAATTACATAGTAGTAGATCAATAGACATATGATGTTTTTAAAGCATTGAAACACTTCCGGTCTTACCTGTTGAAATCCAGAACCAAAGTGATTGTTCCCTACCCCACTGTAAGAAACTTGTTAGTACAAAAAGAGATGGGTGAGAAAAGGGAAAATTGGATGACATCACTACAGGAATATGACCTTGAAATAACTCCTACCCAAATTGTTAGAGGTGCCTATGTAAACTAGTGGCTGATTCAGTTGAGGAACAAGAAATTCAAATAAACAAATCAAATGTAAATCAACATGACAAAAAACATATCAGTTGTGAACAATTTACACCCAATTCATGGTATGAGAACATTAGATTCTATTTAATGTGTTAACACATATATTTTCAGCCTACCTCATAGGACTCAAGCAGTAATTAAGTTTTACCCTCAGGAGCATTGTGGTGTAAATCATGTACCATTCTTCCCATGATTTCCACAGGAAGAATGAAAATGTTTGAGGTCTAAACAACTCGAACACCCTCAAAATCCAATTGAAGGATGTGTTTTCAACCCCTTGGTAAAAATTTATCACATAAAGTTATCAAGGGCCGAAGGCCACAGAAATGAGCACAAAGTGAAACACTTAGAGCGGTCTAATATGGACTCAAATCAAGTGAGCGAGTAAGTTTAGTTTTCGGCGGAGGATATTCCATTCCTTGTTCAGGTTTGCGGTCCTTCGGCGATTGGGATCATAAAGTTGCACAGAGTTTAACGTTAGACAAAGATCCAAGCACCTGAAATCATATGGACCGTTCAATTCACAAGGGAACATGGCACAGGATCAGCAATTTCACGGTTTCGCGAGTCAAGAAAGTCCAGGGGAAGAGTCATAAGGACTCGTGAAGTGAAAACTCACGAAATGATCGTAGTTGTTGATTAAAGGAGGGGTTTGGACCGTAGATTTGGTTTCGAGGAACTCGCAATTTAGGGTTTCAGGAGTATGGAGGTGAGTATTCTTTCAACTTCCCAAGACGTGAAATCTCGATACGATCTAGACCGTCGATCTTATAGGGAAAGGTGGCAACCGATCTGATGATTCACAGAAGTGAATATCGAGAGTTTTGGGAGAAATCATGGTTGTCAGATGCATAGTAGATCCAACCGTCAATCTAAGTTAGTTGATTTCACAATATCGGGTATCGAGAGTTTATAGTCAAGTGATGTGAAGGCCCCCGAAACATGAAATCTCAACGTGCCTAGGAGTTTGGCCCATGGTTATGGCCTGAGGTCACATGCGGGAAAAATGCAGTGAAGGAGAGGTTGTCACTAGGAGCTTTGGGAGAACGAAGGAAAGAGTGTGAATTTCATGACATCTGCACCAAAAGTCAAAGATTCCAATGTGAGTTAAATAACGAGACCATCATGGTTTCGAGGTGTCGAGTTGACTCGAAGGGCCACTAGAAGTGAATCGTAGACCCTTGGGTGTTAAGTCTCGTCCTGATCCCAATGAAGGAATTTAATGAAAAAAGGAGTGGTGGTTGAAACCTCGGCTCACTCCATAAATGGAAGGTATGGAAGGTCTTACTGTGGGGACTGAACCGTCAGCCCGTGGTACTCTTGTGAGGATATTTTCTTGCAAAATCCATGCTAATGTAGACTCACATTTGACTGAATATTTCTCGCATAGTTTGACAGGGCGGGTGCCAACTGGAAGCTTTGAATGCAGGGATCTGATCATGCTCTTGGTAGTTGCAACATTTTTGAGTATACATACTTAGTTTTGATATTTTGTTAAAGTCAATGGCTGAGCTAAGCTCTTGTATTGTAATGTTTTAATGAAACTCTGGTTCTTTGGTTATGTAACTTGATATGAGATTTATTGTTTAATGAAATTTAACTTCTATTTCCATATTATTTGCATCTGATATTGAATTTTCATGATCGAAGGATTCTCATGGATTGTGGTCACTGTGTTGAAATGGATGTTTGATTGGAGTACAGTTATAGCATTTCCAGTTTCTCAAAACTTTGAATTCAGGAGGATCTTGTTTTCAGAGTTTTTCCTCCTTAGGTTGCTAGAAGACCTGATGTCCAGAGAATACCTTTACACCTTCTCCTTAATTTCTTCCTCCTACTCACCCTTATTAAAACTTATTGGTTGAAGTTGATCAAGAACTCATTTTCTTGTGGATGCTACCCTAGTTTTCTGAATTTAAACGATATTCTCTTGAGTCCTCCCCATTTGACCACTTTAAATCCATTAACCATGACATATAATTGATGGGTATTGGGCTTACCTATTCTGCAATCCAGGGGTGACTTCTAGTGCTAACATTTCTGGCATCATTGCCGGGGACGAATGGAAGATTTTCTTTGGGTAGAATGACAATGAACTTTTGATTCTAAAGGTGCATTAGAAATTAGAACCTTTGAAGAATGTGCTTGCACCTGGAAACTCCACTGAGGAGACTCCATTGTTTCCACTTCACTATTTTAGTTGTGGCTACCTATAGCACACTTGAAGCTGACCCGGAGAAGCTTTCTCGAGAAGGATTTTAGCAGCTACTTTCTCAGCTTGGAAATTTCCCTAGGAGGAAGACCACAATCACATCTGTTTTTGATGGTGAAGAAAGACTAGATGCATTCATGCTGCATGTCATTCACCTGGCGACTCCATGTTTAAAGAATTGATCAGTGACTCCATTGGTATGAAATGGAAAAAATCTTGGCTCAGAGGTTTGCTCCTTTTAATTTCTCCTCTGTTCCTAGTTTTCCAAATGTTGTCCCTGCTATAAATGAATGGGGTGATTATATTCTGAGATTCATAGGAAGCAAGCATGATCATCCTGGTGAACGCTTGTTTAATTTTCATATATGCATGCTTGAGCATGATTTTGTTCACAAGGATATCTTGATCAATATGTTTAGATTTTCTTTGGAGGAAGATGCTCGTGAATGGTGCCAATCTCTCCCACCGTCTAGTATCCATTCTTTGAAGGATTTTCACGATGATTTTAATTTATATTACAAAGAGACTTACATGTCTCATCTTATATTAGATTAATGTTGTAAGAAGTTTTAATCCCACATTGAGCAAAGGATAGAGTATTCCTTGTGTGATGAGTCTGGTGAAGGTCTGAGTGAAACAGGAAGTGCAGAGGATATTTCTGTTCATGAGACAAATGTTTTGACCAACCCTACTTATGATGAAGAAGGCCTTCCAGATTTAGAAGAAAAGGTGGTTATGGAGGAGGATTATTCTCTTTTACTTCAAGAGGTTCCCTATGATATATTTTCACCTAGCATTGAAGAGAAAAATCATGTGTATGAATAGCCAGAGGCAACAGTTACTATTGTCCCTGAAATGCATATTCTTAACAATTATATTCTTGATGGAATTATTGTTTTAGAGGTTGATCATAGATATGAAGGGCAACCCATTTTTTATGAATATTCTAGTGATGATGAGCAACAAGATTATCCTACATTTGATCACTATGAAGAAACTAAGCAACATGATAAAGAGGAGGAGTTATCCATTGATATACATGAGGAGATTTCTTTCCATCAACTAGCAGATGTTATTAGAGCAAACAAAGGAGAAGAGGATCAACAACCTACATCATCCCTTCACTCACCTGTGCTTACCAGAGACATCCAACCATATGTGAGCAGTTTTGAAGCAAAGCAGGCTTTCTGTTACCCATTAAGGGTTTCCTTGGTTATTCCACGAACCTGCAAGGGAGTACATGGAGTTGCATTTCCTCCATTTAATGAAGCCTGCCAGCTTTATCTTGACCTCAACATTGGGAGGAGGGATGAAAGATGTAATCATTTGTTTGTCATGGTTGCATCATCTGTTATCGATCACTGACAGAGTCAGTGGATTTCCAGTTAGGAAGTTGCTTGACTGGCTCTGGTGGAAATTCGCTTTCACCTAGCATTGTGTAAAAAGTCAGTTAGCTTAGGATTTATACATAAATAATCTCCTTCTGGAGCATGTGTTTTTTTTATCCTTTTATAAGTGGAATAGTTTTCATATCATCCTTCAACGAAATGTTTTGAGTCAGACTCCATAACCCAACAACTAAGTCACTGAAATTGCAAAAGGAGTTCTCAGAGCCTCACAGGGAGGTCCCTATCCCCCATGGAGACTATATGTTAACACATATATTTGTAGCCTACCTCATAGGACTCAAGTAGTAATTAAGGTTTACCCTCAAGAGCATTGTGGTGTAAATCATGTGGGATTTTTCCCATGATTTCCATAAGAAGAATGAAATTTTTTTAGGTCTAAACAACTCAAACATCCTCAAAATCCAGTTGAAGGATGTGTTTTCAACCCCTTGGTAAAAATTTATTGCACAAAGTTATCAAGGGCCACAAGCCGTAGCCATGAGCACAGAGCACAACACTTACAAAGGTCTAATATGGACTCAAATCAAGAGAGTGATTAAGCTCAATTTTTGATGGAGGAGATTCCATTTGAACTTCAGATTTGTAGTCCTCAGGTGATCGAGATCATAAAGTTCCATGAAGTTTAACGTCAGGCAAAGGTCCAAGCACCCTAAATCATTTGGACCATTTAATTTAGAAGGGCATGTGGCACATGATCAACGATTTTTTGGTTTCGCAAGTCAGGAAATTCCAGGGGCATATTCATAAGGACTCGCGAAGTGCAAACTCATGAAATGATCGTAGCCATCGATCAAAGGAGGGATCTGGATCATAGATTTGGTCCCGAAGAATTCGCAAGTTTGGGTTTTGGGAGGAGGGAGGTTAGTATCCTTTCAACTTCCCAAGACGTGAAATCTCGGTACGATCTGGACCGTGGATCTTATAGGGACAGGTGGCAGTCGATCTGATGATTCGCGGAAGTGAATTTTAGGAGTTTTGGGAGCAATCGTGGCCATCATATGCATAGGAGATTCAACCGTGCATCTAAGTTAGTCGATTTCAAAGTATCAGGTATCAGGAGTTTGTAGTCAAGTGATGTGAAGGCCCACTAAACGTGAAATCACGATGTGCCCAGGAGTTGGTCCCAAGGTCATTACCCAAGGTTGCATGCAAGAAAAATGCAGTGAAGGAGAAGCAAGAACTAGGATCTTTGGGATTGCAAAGGAAAGAGTGTGAATTTCATGAGACCTGCACTAAAAGCTGAAGATTCCCATGTGAGTTAAAGAATGAGCCCATCATGGTTTCAAGGCGTCAGGTTGACTCGAAGGGCCACTAGCAGCACATGGTAGATGCATGGGCGTTAAGTTCTGACCTGATCCCGATGAAGGAAGTTAATGAAAAAATGAGTGGTAGTTTAAACCTCAGCTCACTCCATAAATGGAAGGTATAGAAGGTCTAGCCATGGGGAATGGACTGTCAGCTCGTGTTACTCCTGTGAGCATATTTTCCTGCAAAACCCATGTTTATCTGAACTCGTGTCTCAGAGAAGAATGCCCACACAGTCTAACAGGGTGGGCATCGAATGGAACCTTTGAATGAAGGGGTTCAATCACACTCCTCGTAGTTGCAACAATTTTGAGTATATATACTCAGTTTTGATATTTTGTTAGGATCGATGGTTGAGCTAAGCTCCTGTATTGTAATGTTTCAATGAAACTATGGTTCTCTGGTTATGTAACTTGATATGATATTTCTTGTTTAATGAAAGTCAGCTTCTATTTCCATCTTATTTTCATCTGACATTGAATGTTCATGATCAAAGGATTCTCATGGATTGTGTTCACTGTGTTGTAATGGATGTTTGATTGCAGTGAAGTTATAACATTTTTTAGTTTCTTGAAACTTTGAATTCAAGAGGATATTGTTTTCATAGTTTTTCCTCCTTAGGTTGCTGGAATACCTGATGTCTAGAGCATACCTTTACACCTTCACCTCAATTTCTTCCTCGTACTCACCCTTACTACAAATTACTTGTTGAAGTTGATAAACACCTCATTTTATTGTGCATGTTGCCCCAGTTTTCCGATAAAACAATATTCTCTCGAGTCTGCCCCATTTGAACCCTTTAAATCCATTAACCTTGACATATAACTGATGGATACTGGGCTTACCTCTGGTGCAATCCGGGGGTGACTTTTGGTGCTAACATAATGCATGTATCTGCTCCCTACAATATTGATACCAAAAACATAAGAGCACTTAGGCTTAAATGTACATCTTTCCATTTAATCACTGATATATTATTTCAAAAGAACTTTGATGGTGTTTTGCTGTGTTGTTTAGAAAAGGAGGAGTCTGAAAGAGTGTTGGCTGAAATTCATGCCCGTAAGTCTAGTGGTCACTTTGGTGGAGATACCACTACCCACAAAGTGCTAAGGGTTGGATACTATTGGCCCACCCTATTTAAATATGCCCATACGCTGTCCCACAAATGTGTAATCTGTCAAAAGGTTGTAGGACGAGTGAAAAGGGGGACTTTCCTTTGCAACCTGTTAATGTAGACACTCCTTTTCAGCAATGGGGCCTAGATATAACTAGACCAATAAATCCACCCTCTTCTCAACATCACAAGTACATCGTCGCAACAAAAGACTATTTTACAAGATGGTCTGAAGATTTACCTTTAAAAGTGGTCAATGCCAATCAGGTAGTGTCTTTTATGAACTCCCATATCATCACTCGATTCAGGATTCCTAAATGTATGGTTTTTTATAAAACCTCTTATTTTTGATCCCTTGATATGAATGTTTTCTCTCTGGGAAAAGGGATTAAAATGAAGTTTTATGCCAACTACTACCCTTAAGGGAATGGTCTAGCAGAATTGAGAAATAAGAATTTAATCAAAATTATAAAAAGGAAAGTTTCAGAAAACCAGAAGAATTGACACAATGCTATGTACAATGCACTTTGGGCTAGTGGGCTATCTCCAAAAGATTTCGTTGGTAATTCTCCTATCTTACTCCTTTACGGAAGAGAAGCCATCCTCCTCCCACATGTCTTCCTTCCTTCTCTGCAATTATCGCAGAAAGTTCAAGAAGAAGAGTGTCCACCTCTAGAAAACCGGATAAATGATTTATTAAAACTAGAAGAGGTGAGAACACAAGCTAAACAGAAATTGGATTAGAACCAACAACTTGTGAAGAGTTGGTTTGATGCAAATTCTTCTTTTGATAGGAATTTTGATGTTGGAGAATTGGTTCTCAAGTGGTACAAAGCGCACGAGGGAAAGGGGGAACATACCAAGTTCCAAAACCTATAGCTCAGACCATTTGTAATTTCTAAAAAAATGGGTCCTAGCCCTTTTCATCTACATAACTTGGAGGGACAACTGAACACTTTCCCAATAAATGGACATGATCTCAAGAGGTATTTTTCTTAATGATTTCTGATCCACCCTTTGTAAATATTTTTAATTTTCTTTTATGTTTTTTATTTTGGTTCTTTTCATTTTTCTTGAATTTGATTTGTTTTCTAAAATTATGTCTAAATCACCATCTCATTTTTTGAAGGGAATCATTATTCTCATTCATTATCAGTATTTGATAGCATCTCAAGCACCTGAGCAATAAATGATAAACTCAAATCATCAGAAGTAAGTTTTTGTGCAATCAATGTTTCTCATTTCTCATTAAAATCATAGGAAGATGTCATTATACTTAACAAACTTCTAACGTCGTCCTTGTTTTAATGAGGACAACTCAAATGTTCTTCCCCATCCTAGAGAGGATTTATTAACATAAATCCAATTGCCCAAATCATGATGAATGTCATCAAAACAAAAAAATAATTTGGAAATGATTAAACTTTTCATGACCAAACTGTGATATTTTCAGTATCACCCCGCTCTCTTAAATATCGTAAAGTTCTGGAAATTATAAACAAATTTTGGAGTTGAAATCATAGTAAAGTGTGGGAAGTGTTTGTAAACCCATTGGGACACTGAACAGGTCTGCTGGCAGCGGGTAAATGCACACATGATACCAAGGGAACTTCGTCGGGGTACTGAGCATGCTCGCTAGCAACGAAGCAATGTCGAGTTCGAGAATATCCTCAGGTATATATTTTAATTTGATCAAGTGTGAAGATGTTTTTAGCATGAATGGATGACTCTTGGACATGATATAGGTACTAGAGTGGGTTAAATGACATCCCTGTCAAGGCTATGGATGCATGCTGGAAGAAGTGGCCCTGTCAATGGTATCGAAGTCATATGTATAAACATTGCTACACCTGTGATCTAAATAAGATAACAGGTTACATTTTCGGATAGAAATACATCCAATGCTAAAACTACATTATTTTCCGAGTTATGATTGGAATGCTTGATTTGTCGTTATCTGTTTCTAAAAAATTATTTCATCTATGCCCTTGACATAATTTTTTTGATGATGTAGAGATAACTTCTTCACCCAGGGTGTTGCCATTGTTGGAAAACACCAATTCTGTCAATTTTATCATGATTGAAAGTCATCACGAAGAGATAAAATCCTTTCTGTAGCATCCTCCTCCCTATATTTATAAATGATTCTTTCTTTTGGCATCGAGGTAAATTATTGGGCTAAATTATTTTATGAGTTTTTTCGTTTTAGATTTCGTTTGTTTTGTTTAAATTTCATGACTGCAAGCATGAAATTCAAACAAAAACTTCACTCAGGTAATCATTTTGAAGTCTGTGTTTTTCTCCTATTCTTTTACCTAAGAGATTAGATTTTGAGGAAACCTATATGTGTTACTAATTTTAAATTTCATAAGATCATTGATTAATTGAATACCACATATTATGGAGAATATGATTTGATTAGTTCTATGGTTGATTGTGCGGTCTGATTATTCGATGTCCATAATCGCATTGCAAATTTGGGTTAACAATTGATATATTCTCTTTTCTCTACCAGTCATATTGTTGTCATGTCACTTGGTATAGGTATGATGAATCCACAAACGCACCTCATCCTGTTGTCCTGTACATTTAATGACCCACATTCATTGTTTGAATTGGCATTTGATAGTGGTTGATGGTTTAATCTTCATTATGTGTAATGGCTCATAGGTATGCATGCCCTCTGATTTTTTGTCTCCCCAAACTCAATTTATCAAACATGCAGTCCCCCATTTTCATAGGCATGGGGCCATTTTGATTTTCATGGAACTCTCCTTGCTACTTATTGTTTGGAAGTCAAAACCTCCCTTTTGCATTGTCTACTATGTCCAACTAACAGTAACCATGGCCCCGGTAGTTTGAATCGAACCTAATGGCTGTTAGGCCCTTCTTTCCCACTATGATGCCATAGATGATTTGTAGGCTCACGGTTGGGGTACTTTCATCCGGAAATTTGAAGGTTACAACCTGGCGGTCGCACAAGCCTTTGCTCAAATGTTTCACGGGTTTAGAGACAAAGTTGGGGATGTGAAATTGGAGGTCACAAAGGACTCTATAGCCCTTGCGACAAGACTCCCACAGGAAGGCGAAAAGTGGTTCAAAAATGCTAAACTGAAAGACGTTGTATGGAGCTTGCTCATGGTCTCTCGCAAATCTGCCTGCTTCCCTAAAGGTATTCCTATTACCCTCCTAAAACCTCGACGAAATGACCTTATTTTGATTCTGAAATAGTTTATAACATGCGAAGGTAGATATGGTTTTGTACTTTTATACCACATCCGACTGTTGATGTTGTTACTAGGGTTTAAACTAAAAATTCCACTTTATTTTATCATGAGTCTGTATAAGATGTCAAAACATTGTAAGAGACAGAGCTTGAATCCTTTTCCAAGCCTCTTTCATCATGATCTTATAATAATTTTGTTGGTATCACACCTGTCTCGAATTAGGGACACTTGGGAAAGATTCCTGAGTTGAAACGATTTTTCCCAACCCAATGGCACAGTGAACTCACCTTTTAATTTTAACCCCAATTATGATAATCCTGTGACCTAGATTCAAGATTTTGATTCACATAATGACTGTGAAATTAATGAACCCATTTCTGTTCCTATGAAAATCCCCCTGGGTAAGAAACCACGATGTATATTTTCGCCCAGAAAATTGTTGGAACATGTAGTGGATGTGTTGAAAGAAAGGATTTCTCCTACCCCTATTATTGAGTCGAAACAGGGCTTTAGTGACAAACCCACTGTCAGAAAAAGTCGTAAGAGTAACAAACAAGAAAGATCAGATTTAAATTTTATAAACAAGAGATCTGGTCGATTAATATCTAGGATTCTAAGGAATCAAAATCAGAATCATTTGAGCTCGATATCAATGATCGAGATCAATGATCACTTCTCAGACAACGATATGAACGATTTTATTACACTATAATATCTTGATAATTAGTGTCTCGGGAATGAAAACTGGTTAAGCTGAGTAATATGACTTTGTCTCTAGACTACCTCCATTTCTGAAAGGCCAAGAGGCTTTTGCTGGCACTAGTCATGACTTGAAACAATCCACAGGAAGAGTCGAAGCCTCCATTGTGGAGTATGCTCAACCTTTGATCAAGGTGGATATCGGTGGCCACCCACCTTTTCCAAATGGCTGAAAATAGTTTTCTGGCAATTTTGACAATTTACTATTTTTAGCAGGTTTTAACTTTCACGACCATTTTGAGGGCCCAAATGAAGGTTTTTCGAGATAAATGTTCTCAATGATAGCTAAAGGCATGATTGAGTCACCAAAATGAATATCCTCGATGATACCTTTCCAACGAGCTATCACACGCCTAAAATGGAGATCATATGCAAAAGTTATGACCTCGAGAAATTGATGTATTCACTTACCCAAACGGGGCCCACATGAATTTTGGCGCTTCATCTCCTAGGGTTAGGTTTTTGGATGTCTATGGTTTTTATCATTCCTACTTATTGTAAAAATTCCTTCAGAGCCTCATTGTAATCATCTTCTTGCAAATGCGAGTAGCTGTCACATCTCTTCTCAGAGAAAAGATGCCACCATTCTAGCGAGTCTTTCACTCTGTATTTTTACAGTCTCTGTACATTTATTTCATTAATATAAATAGTGTATTACTATATATCTATGTTTATGGTTTCATCTCTAATACATTTATGTTATATTATTGAATATCTACGATATCTCTGTGCATTTCTTTATTATATCTCCGATCTCATTTCGTGTCAAAAATCATCTGGATCAGTGGTATCAGAGCAGGCTGCTCTTAATCATTTTTTCAGTGCATGTCCCCGACGAGGTCCAATTATAGCAAGTTGGGTCTCAAGCTTATCTCTCTTGAAGAAAATTGATCTCGCACACCCAAGAAACCCTCAATGACAGAAGAAAATAAAAATGACGGAGCAGACGATCCTATCAATCTGTTGCTTGAGCAAGCTCTCATACGACAAAGGGATGAAATGATGGAGAATTTTTGCCACATCCTTCAACACCTGCCGATAGCTTCAGGCACGTATTCATCAAATGGCCACTTTGGAGGAACCTCTCCTTTCAAGGTACAAGTAAATTTTGATATTCCTGTATTTGAAGGATAGATAGATGCAGAAGCCCTAGAAAGATGGTTAACTCTGCTAGAAGGTTATTTCTTTGTTCACAATTTTTCCAACAAAGAAAAGATCACCTTCGCACTCCTTAAAGATCTCCCTCATGTCAAACATTGGTGGGAAACTTACTGGGAGAAAAGTTCCATAGAGGAGTCTGGAATATATGGGGTTGATCCCACTTGGGATTTTTTTGTGGATGTGGTAAAAGAACAGTATTACCCTATTGAAAACTATGAGGACCAGTACATGAGATGGACCACACTATAGCAAGAGAGGGGCCAATCAGTTCTAGAGCTCACCAATAACTTCCATACCTTGCACACCAAGTTGGGTATCAAAAACTCTGAGGGACATTTGGTTTTGAAATATCGTGGGGCTCTACATAGATACATCCAGATTGAAATGGATTTTCTGGACATCTCATCACTCGGTGCTGCTTATCAATATGTTATTAAAATTGAGTAAAAATTTAAGCACCATAACAAATGGTAATTCAGGTCTGCAAATCTGCAATAGCCAAAGTATGACAAAGACGGCCCTAATAAACAGTCTCTCGAAAACCAGTCCAAGACACAGGAAAAGAAGGGTCACGAGAAGACAAAGAAGGACACCGAAAAATGGTGTGATTTTCACAAAATCCCCTAGCACAACACCGATGAATGTCACTCAAAATAGTCATTGGTGGCCGAGATCAAAGACAAGGAGCCGAACCCTGATTCAGAATTTGATTCTGAAAATACTGGTAAAGGACAGATCATTGACGCAGATCCCAGTGCTATTGTCGCAACTACAACTATTCAACCAGAAGAACCAACAGATCCTGAAGAGGGGGAGAACCTTTTTCATTCACAGATGTGGGTGAAGGGGACCCCGCTGAATTTTATTGTTGATAGTGGAAGCTAGAAAAACCTCATCTCAGCAGAGGTCGTCAAACAATTGGGATTTTCGACAACATCACACCCACAGCCATACAACATCGGGTGGCTTCGGCAAGGACAAGATCTTTGTTTCAACGAACAATGTCAATTGTCATATGGAATCCAGCCCTTCAAGGATGAGGTATTATGTGATGTTGCCCCACTGGATGTTTGTGATGTTCTCTTGGGCCAACCATATATGTGGAGACGCCATGTTGTTTATGAGTCTCGACCCCGTAGTGTAATTGTTACTTTGGGGGGTCATATCTACAGAATAAGAAAGGTAGTTTCGACTACGGTTCCACCTAAAATGTGCCTCAAGGCAATATCTCATACTGCAAAATTCAGCTTCTTCACAATCTTTTCAAAAGGAGAACAAAAGTACACTACAACCACTACAGCCTTGCCCCAAGAACCTTCTATCCAATAGAAGCAGGTCGACAAGGATGCAGTAAACTGTAAATATTCCTTCACCGCATAATCCTGTCATGTATATCAACTTGATGAACAACCTCAACCTCAACAGGTTCGTGATAGATTTCCAAAAACAGAGTAGCGCGACATCTCCAGCAAGACAAGTAGCTCACCAAGATACGTATTCAACAAACGCTTTTCCCTCTCCCCCAGGAACTCAACGCAATGGAGACCATTTCTTCCTAAGGAGGGAGGACTGATACAGGTGGATATCAGTGGCCACCCAGCTTTTCCAAATGGCTCAAAAGAGTTTTTTGGCAATTTTGGCAATTTACTATTTTTAGCAGGTTTTAACTTTCGGGGCCATTTTGAGGGCCCAAATGAAGGTTTTTTGAGATCAAGGTTTTAAATTATATACACAATCATAATTGATCCCCTAAAATTAATCTCCTCAATGATACTTTTCCAACGAGCTATCACACGCCTAAAATGGAGATCGTATGCAAAAGTTACGACCCCGGGAAGTTGATGTACTCAGTTACCCAAACGGGGCACACATGACTTTTGGCGCTTCATCTCCTAGGGTTAGGTTTTTGGATTTATAGGGTTTTTGACATTCCTTCTTATTGTAAAAAGCACTTCAGAGCCTCATTGTAATCATCTTCTTGCGAATGCGAGTAGCTATCACATGTCTTGTCAGAGATAAGTTGTCGCCATTCTAGCGAGTCTTTCACTCTGTATTTTTATAGTCTCTGTACATTTCTTTCATTAATAGAAACCATGTATTACTGTATATCTATGTTTATGGTTGCATATCTGATACATTTATGTTTTATTATTGAATATCTTCGATATCTTTGTGCATTTCTTTATTATATCTCCGATCTCATTTCGTGCTGAAAATAATCTAGATTAGTGGTATCAGAGCCGGCTGCTCATAATCATTTTTTCAGTGCATGTCCCCGACAAGGTCCGATTATAGAAAGTTGGGTCTCGATGTTGTCTCTCTTGAAGTCAATTTCTCTTACACACCCAAGAAACCCTCAATGGTGGAAGAAAAGAAAAATGACGGAGTAGACAATCCTATCAATCTGTTGCTTGAGCAAGCTCTCACGCGACAGAGGGACGAAATGATGGAGAAATTTGCCCACATTCTTCAATGACTGCTAATAGCATCAGACGCATCTTCATCAAATGACCACTTTGGAGGAACCTCGCCTTTCAAGGTACAATTTAATTTTGATATTCCTGTATTTGAAGGACAGATAGATGTACAATCCCCAGAAAAATGGTTAACTCTGCTAGACAGTTATTTCTCTGTTGACAATTTTTTCGACAAAGAAAATATCACCTTCACACTCCTTAAAGCTCTCCCTCATGTCAAACATTGGTGGGAAAATTACTGGGAGAAAAGTTCCACAGAGGAGTCTGGAATATATGGGGTCGATCCCACTTGGGATTTTTTTGTGGATGCGGTAAAAGAACAATATTACCCTGTTGGAAACTATGAGGACTAGTACATGAGATGGAACACACTCTGCAAGAGAGGGGACAAGAAGTTCCAGATTTCACCAATACCTTCCATACCTTGTGCACCAATTTGGGTATCAAAGACTCCGAGCAACATTTGGTTCTGAAATACCATGGGGCTCCACACAGATACATCCAGATTGAAATGGATTTTCTGGACATCTAATAACTCGGTGTTTCTTATCGATATGCTCTTAAAATTGAAAAAAAAATTAAGCACCAGAACAAATGGGAATTCAGGTATGAAAATCCGCAACAACCAAAGTATGACAAAGACGAATCTAATAAACAGTCTCCCGAAAACTGGTCCAAGACACAGGAAAAGAAGGGTCACGGGAAGACAAAGAAGGACACCGAAAAATGGTGTGATTTTCACAAAATTACCTGGAACAACACTGACGAATGTTGCTCAAAATAGTCATTGGTGGTCGAGATCAAAGACAAGGAGCTGAACCCTAATTCAGAATCTGATTATGAAAATACTGGTAAAGGAGAGATCATTGACATAGACCCCACTGCTATTCAACCAGAAGAACCAATAGATCCTGAAGAGAGGGAGCACCTTTTTCATTCACAGATGTGGGTAAAGGGGGACCCACTACATTTTATTGTTGATAGTGGAAGCCAGAAAAACCTCTTCTCAGCAGAGGTCGTCAAACATTTGGGATTTTCGACAACACCACACCCGCAGCCATACAACATCGGGTGCCTTCGGCAAGGACAAGATCTCTGTGTCAACCAACAATGCCGATTGTCATACGGAATCCAACCCTTCAAGGATGAGGTATTATGTGATGTTTCCCCATTGGATGTCTGTGATGTTCTCTTGGGCCAACCATATATGTGGATACACCATGTTGTTTATGAGTCTCGACCCCGTAGTGTCATTGTTACTTTGGGGGGTCATCTCTATAGAATACCAGAGGTAGTTCCGACTACTATTCCACCTAAAAATTTCCACAAGGTAGCATCTCATACTGCAAAATTCAGCTTCTTCACAATATGTTCAAAAGGAGAACAAAAGGACACTACAACCACTACAGCCTTGCCCCAAGCACCTTCTATCCAACAGAAGTAGGTCGACAAGGCTATAACAAAGTGTAAAGATTCCTTCTTCACATTGTCCTCTCATGTATCTCAACTTGTTGAACAACCTCAACCTCAACAGGTTCATGATAGATTTCCACAAACCAAGCAGTGCAACATCTCCAGCAAGACAAGCAACTCACCAAGATGCGGATTCAACAAACGCTTTTCACTCTCCCCCAAGAACTCAAGGCAATGGATACCATTACTTCTTAAGGAGGGAGGATTGGTCTAGGTGGATATTGGTGGCCACCCACCTTTTCCAAATGCCTCAAAACAGTTTTCTGGCAATTTTGGTAATTTACTATTTTTAGCAGGTTTTAACTTTCGGGGCCATTTTGAGGGCCCAAATGAAGGTTTTTCGAGCTAGAGGTTTTCAATGATATACATAGGCTTAATTTAGGCCCCAAAATTAATCTCCTTAATGATACCTTTCCAACGAGCTATCACACGCCTAAAACAGAGATCGTATGCAAAATTTACGACCCTGGGAAGTTGATGTACTCAGTTACCCAAACGGGGCCCACATGACTTTTGACACTTCATCTCCTAGGGTTAGGTTTTTGGATGTCTAGGGTTTATGGAATTCCTTCTTATTGTAAAAATGCCTTCAAATCCTCATTGCAATCATCTTCTTGAGAATGCGAGTAGCCGTCACCTCTCTTCTCAGAGATAAGCTACCACCATTCAGGCGAGTCTTTCACTATGTATTTTTACAGTCAAGTTGGGTCTTGAGCTTGTCTCTCTTGAAGACAATCCCTCTCGCACACCCAAGAAACCCTCAATGGTGGAAGAAAAGAAAAACGACGGAGCAGATGATACTATCAATCTGTTTCTTGAGCAAGCTCTCACGCGACAGAGGAACAAAATGATGGAGAATTTTTCCCACATCCTTCAACGCCTACCGATAACATCAGGTGAATCTTCATCAAATGGCCACTTTGGAGGCACCTCACCTTTCAAGGTACAAGTTAATTTTGATATTCCTGTATTTGAAGGACAAATAGATGTAGAAGCCTTAGAGAAATGGTTAACTCTGCTAGAAGGTTATTTCTCTGTTCACAATTTTTCCGACAAAGAAAAGATCACCTTCGCAATCCTTAAAGCTCTCCCTCATGTCAAACATTGGTGGGAAACTTACTGGGATAAAAGTTCCACAGAGGAGTCTGGAATATATTGGGTCGATTCCACTTGGGATTTTTTTGTGGATGCGGTAAAAGAACAGTATTACCCTGTTGGAAACTATGAGGACCAGTACATGAGATGGACCACACTGTGGCAAGAGAGGGGCCAAACAGTTCTAGAGTTCACCAATACCTTCCATACCTTACGCACCAAGTTGGGTATCAAAGACTCCGAGCGAAATTTGGTTCTGAAATACTGTGGGGCTCTACACAGATACATCCATACTGAAATGGATTTTCTGGACATCTCATCACTCGGTGCTGATTATCAATATGATGTTAAAACTGAGCAGAAATTTAAGCACCAGAACAAACGGGAATTCAGGTCTGCAAATCCGCAACAACCAAAGTATGACAAAGACGGCCCAAACAAACAGTCTCCCGAAAACCATTCCAAGACATAAGAAAAGAAGGGTCACTGGAAGACAAAGAAGGACACCGGAAAATGGTGTGATTTCCACAAAAGCCCCTGGCACAACACCAATGAATGTCGCTAAAAACATTCATTGGCGGCCAAGATCAAAGACAAGGATCCGAACCCTAATTCATAATCTGATTATGAAAATACTGGTAAAGGACAGATCATATACGCGGACCCCACTGCTATTGTCGCGACTGGAGCTATTCAACCAGAAGAACCAATAAATCCTAAAGAGGGGGAGCACCTTTTTCATTCACAGATTTGGGTGTAGGGGACCCCGCTGCATTTGATTGTTGATAGAAGAAGCCAAAAAAACCTCATCTTAGCATAGGTCGTCAAATATTTGGGATTGTCGACAACACCACACCCACAACCATACAACATCGGGTGGCTTTGGCAAGGACAAGATCTCCCTGTCAACCAACAATGTTGATTGTCATACGACATCCAACCCTTCAAGGATGAGGTATTATGTGATGTTGCCCCACTATATGTTTGTGATGTTCTCTTGGGCCAACCATATATGTGGAGATGCCATGTTGTTTATGAGCCTCGACTTCGTAGTGTAATAGTTACTTTGGGGGGTCATCTCTATAGAATACTAGAGGTAGTTCCAACTACCATTCCACCTAAAAAGTGCCGCAAGGTAGTATCTTATACTGCAAAATTCAGTTTCTTCACAATCTGTTCAAAAGGAGAACAAAAGGACACTGCAACCACTACAACCTTGCCCCAAGCACCTTCTATCCAATAGAAGCAGGTTGATAAGGCTATAGTAAAGTGAAAAGATTCCTTCTTCACATCGTCCTCTCATGTATCTCAACTTTTTGAACAACCTCAACCTCAAAAGGTTCGTGATAGATTTCCACAAACCGATCAGCGCAACGTCTCCAACAAGACAAGTAGCTCACCAAGATGTAGATTCAACAAATGCTTTTCCCTCTCCCTCGGGAACTCAATGCAATGGAGACCATTTCTTCCTAAGGAGGGAGGATTGGTCCAGGTGGATATCGATGGCCACCAACCTTTTCCAAATGGCTCAAAATAGTTTTCTGGCAATTTTGACAATTTACTATTTTTAGCAGGTTTTAACTTTCGGGCCCATTTTGAGGGCCCAAATGAAGGTTTTTTGAGATTGAGGTTTTCAATGATATCCAAAGGCATAATTTATCCCCCAAAATTAATATCCTTGACGATACCTTTCCAACGAGCTATCACATGCCTAAAATGGAGATTGTATGCAAAAGTTACGACCCCGGGAAGTTGATGTACTCACTTACCCAAATGGGGCCCACATGACTTTTGGCGCTTCATCTCCTAGGGTTAGGTTTTTGGATGTCTAGGGTTTTTTACATTCATTCTTATTGTAGAAAGGCCTTTAGAGCCTCATTGTAATCATCTTCTTGCGAATGCGAGGAGCCGTCACATCTCTTCTCAGAGATAAGATGCCACCATTCCAGCGAGTCTCTCACTCTGTATTTTTACAGTCTCTGTACATTTCTTTCATTAATAGAAATCGTGTATTGCTGTATATCTGTGTTTATGGTTGCATCTCTGATACATTTATGTTATATTATTGAATATCTGTGATATCTCTATGCATTTCTTTATTATATCTCCTATCTCATTTCGTGCCGAAAATAATCTGGATCAGTGGTATCAGAGCAGGTTGCTCTTAATTATTTTTTCAGTGCATGTCCCTGACGAGGTCTGATTATAGCAAGTTGAGTCTTGAGCTTGTCTCTCTTCAAGACAATATCTCTCGCACACCCATGAAATCCTCAATGGTGGAAGAAAAGAAAAACGACAGAGAAGGTGATCATATCAATCTGTTGCTTGAGAAAGATCTCACGTGACAGAGGGACGAAATGATGGAGAATTTTTTCCACATCCTTCAATGCCTTCCGATAGCATCAGGCACATCTTCATCAAATGACCACTTTGTAGGCACCTCGCCTTTCAAGGTACAAGTTAATTTTGATATTCCTGTATTTGAAGGATAGATAGATGCAGAAGCCCTAGAAAAATGGTTAACTCTGCTAGAACGATATTTTTACGTTCATAATTTTTCGACAAAGAAAATATCACCTTTGCACTCCTTAAAGCTCTCCCTCATGTCAAATATTAGTGGGAAACTTACTGGGAGAAAAGTTGGACAGAGAAGTCTGGAATATATGGGGATGATCCCACTTGGGATTTTTTTGTGGATGCAGTAAAAGAACAGTATTACCCTGTTGGAAACTATGAGGACCAGTACATGAGATAGACCACACTGCGGCAAGAGAGGGCCCAAGTAGTTCCAGAGTTCACCAATACCTTCCATACCTTGCGCACCAAGTTGGGTATCAAAGACTCCGAGCGACATTTGGTTCTGAAATACCGTGGGGCTCTACACAGATACAGCCACACTGAAATGGATTTTTTGGACATCTTATCACTCAGTGCTACTTATCGATATGTTGTTAAAATTGAGAAGAAATTTAAGCACCAGAAAAAATGGGAATTCGGGTCTGCAAATGCGCAACAACAAAAGTATGACAAATATAACCCTAACAAACAGTCTCCCAAAAACCAATCTAATACACAGGAAAAGAAGGGTCACAGGAAGACAAAGAAGGACACCGGAAAATGGTGTGATTTCCACAAAATCCCCTGGCACAACACCGATGAATGTTGCTCAAAACATTCATTGGTGGTCAAGATCAAAGACAAGGAGCCAAGCCCTGATTCATAATCTGATTCTGAAAATACTGGTAAAGGATAGATCATTGACGTAGACCCCATTGCTATTATTGCAACTGCATCTATTCAACCAGAAGAACCAACAGATCCTAAAGAGGGGGAGCACCTTTTTCATTGATAGATGTGGGTGAAGGGGACTCCTCTGCATTTTATTGTTGATAGCGGAAGCCAGAAAAACCTCATCTCAGCAGAGGCCATCAAGCAGTTGGGATTATCGACAACACCACACCCGTAACCATACAACATCGGGTGGCTTCAGCAAGGACAAGATCTTCGTGTCAACCAATAGTGTCGATTGTCATATGGAATCTAACCCTTCAAGGATGATGTATTATGTGATGTTGCCCCACTAGATGTATGTGATGTTCTCTTGGACCAACCATATATCTAGAGACGCTATGCTGTTTATGAGTCTCGACCCCATAGTGTCATTGTTACTTTGGGGGGTCATCTCTACAGAATACCAGAGGTAGTTCCGACTACTGCTCCACCTAAAAAGTTCCGCAAGGTAGTATCTTATACTGCAAAATTTAGCTTCTTCACAATTTGTTTAAATGGAGAACAAAATGACACTACAACCACTATAGCCTTGCCCCAAGCACCTTCTATCCAATAGAAGGAGGTCGACAAGGCTGCAACAAAGTGTAAAGATTCCTTCTTCACATTGTTCTCTCATGTATCTCAACTTGTTGAACAACCTCAACCTCAATAGGTTCGTGACATATTTCCACAAACCGAGCACTGTGACGTCTCCAACAAGACAAGCAACTCACCAAGATGCAGATTCAACAAATGCTTTTCCCTCTCCCCTAGAAACTCAAGGCAATGGACACCATTGTTTCCTAAGGAGGGAATATTGATCCAGGTGGATATCGGTGGCAACCTACCTTTTCCAAATGCCTCAAAACAATTTTCTGGCAATTTTGAAAATTTACTATTTTTAGTAGGTTTTAACTTTGAGCGCCATTTTGAGGGCCCAAATGAAGGTTTTTCAAGATAGAGAGTTTCAATCATATCCAAAGGCATAATTGAGCCCCAAAAATGAATCTCCTCTACGATACCTTTCCAAAAAGCTATCACACGCCTAAAACGGAGATCATATGCAAAAGTTACGACCCTAGGAAGTTGATGTACTCACTTACCCAAACGGGGCCCACATGAATTTTGGTGCTTCATCTCCTAGGGTTAGGTTTTTGGATGTCTAGGGTTTTTGGCATTCCTTCTTATTGTAAAAAGGCCTTCAGAGCCTCATTGTAATCATCTTCTTGCGAATGCGAGTAGCCCTCACATCTCTTCTCAGAGATAAGCTGCCACCATTCTAGCGAGTCTCTGACTCTGTACTTTTACAGTCTCTGTACATTTATTTCATTAATAGAAATCATGTATTACTGTATATCTGTGTTTATGGTTGCATCTTTGATACATTTCTGTTATATTATTGAATATCTGTGATATCTCTGTGCATTTATTTATTATATCTCCTATCTCATTTCGTGCCGAAAATAATCTGGATCAACCTTGGCCTGCTATAGATCTGGTACACTGTGACAATTGTTTGGATTGGGTAGAATGTTATTACAACAATACACCATTTTTACAAGCACAAGTGAAGCATCTAGTTGGTCGGAATTCTCTACATGAAAGAGAAAGCCAAGAATTGAAAGCATGCGCAGAACGGCCAAATAAAAGACCCAAAAGATCCGGTAATATAATTATAAAAAATGCAACCAACTTCAATGCTATCATTAATTCAGAATTGTCTGATCCTTCACTGTCTAATTTCTAAAGGGTAAAAGTGATTTTTTATTTGATTTGATTTATTCAGTTATGAAAGTCAAAATAGGAAGATTTAGTTTTGATTTTCTTTGCCAATATAAGACTAGCTACATAATCTCACGATTTTGTAGCCAGTCTATTTCTGAATGTTGGTTGGCATTATTTTTTGAATATCAATTTCGTTTTGTTATCAACAAGAAAATGATGATTATGGTGATATTTACATGGAGAAACTGTCTTGGATCATTCATCATATAATTTTGTAGTTTCTTTCTTCTATTTTCATAAAACTTTGTTATTATGTAATAAATTTTGACAAACCAATTCCTACAGGAATTGTTTCTTGTTGTACTATTTTTGCAAAACAATCTATTTTTGGCGGATTGCACTCTATCTTGCATGATAAGAGTTTCTTAATCCAAAACTAGTTTAAATAGTGATCACTTTTAGTAGTGAGGATAACTTTTGTTGGGATACTTTATGGACATGTGATTTTGAGAACTCAAATGGAAAAACTACTCACCATTGGCTCTAGACCTGCGTGATGCTTACCCCATTATGTTCTTTCATTGCTTCGATCTTATGAAATATTATTATGCTTGATACAACTTTAGTCTAGTTATCATATGGTGTTTCATATTATTAAGTATTTGGATGTTGTTTATAATTTGTTATTCCATTTTACATCTGTGATCAATCTGCCATTTGATTATTGTCGATTTATCTTGCATATTAAATGATGGATTACATTAATACTTTGAATTAATTTTCTTTCATTCTCAGTTATTGATTATCATAAGATCAATAGATATTTTACATTTATTGTTCTGTTGTCATATTCTCATTCCAATACATCAAAAGGTTCTTTGAATTTGCTATGGGAGTATTAGCATTGTTTTATCACAGGTTAGGAGCTCGAATTAATCAATTAGTTATAGATTAGTTTACTTGTGATTTAGTTAAATCATTTATTAACGAAATAAGGGTAGCATGAATCACCTTTTATGTACTCTTATTTCAATTATGTTTTCTTAGTATTCATTGGTTTTAGACTTTTAAATATACAAAAAGAAAACAAAAAATAAATGTATGTGCTTTCTTATCTTTTTTATAAACACTTTTAAGAACATCATTTTTATCTAATAAATCTTGCAAGTGTATATAGACTGTTTATAATCATATGCACATATTCATGTTTTTATTTGAACACTTGTAATTAGTAAATTTATAGTGTCAGCATCATAACTTTTAGATTAGTTCATTTTCTTTTATTATTTTTAGGATTTTAGTTGGCCAACATAACCATTAAATAGGTTGGGTTATTTGGACAACCCCAGTTAGAATTTAACCTTCCGGTATGTCACTTACGTCCGTCAACAGGTATGAGGATAGGTCCTCTAATTTTTAATATTTCAGCTTGGTAACCTTTGATATCCTTAATTTTTCTTTTTGAAAAAAGCTTAACCCCTAACTTGATATCTTCTACATAAAATATTTAATCATTTGAAGAACTATTTGGCATATTGTCCATTACATTAGGGATACATACATATTTTAAAGGTAGAAATTTCAGTTCTTCAAAATAATCTTTCTTTAATTTTAAGGGTTAAAATTTGTTGATATCATCAATGTATATATTACTTTTATATATATATATATATATATATATATATATGTAGACAAGTCGTTGGTTTTAGAAGGCCATGCCCGTATACCATTGCTTCTTCCTTGTGTCTGACGTGAGACCGGCTAAGCGATAGCTATCTCTGGGAGAGTAAGTGATAGCTATCTCTGGCCATGATGGTCACGTACATCGATAGGATTTTAGAATAAATTTAACTAGTCAACTATGGGCTATTTGCAGATTTGGTGATTGAATGACCAAATCTACTTGTTTTGAGAGAGAATGCAATTTTTCCAATCTTAAGTTATATATAAGTTTTAATTTTTAATCATTGAACAAATACACAATACAATTGTTTTTCCAAACATAGATAACCTAAGTTTGGAGTTTTAATCTTAAATAACTAAGACATTTATTAAGGCCATTAAATTCATGTCAATGGAATTAACAAATGTCATGCCATATATTGGATGGTAAGTGCAATTATGTCACTTATTTGTTTTTGAACGATCTTGTAACCAAATTTGTAAGATATTTTATGTTATGATCATTTTGTTATCTTCTACTATTCGATCTCTTATGACGTCTCCTTTCTCTCCTAGCCTCTATTTTCCATCTCCATGTGTGGTATCTCCTAATATATTTTAGTTTCATCTTCTATATATAGCCAGACTATCTCTATAATTCTCTATAACTAGCATAGATGGTTGTGCATACAACCAAAACTCATATCTACACTTCCTGGTATATTATCCATGACTCTAGTTCCATAGTTTCCTTCTTCATCTCCCATGGCTTGCAATATATTTAACAATAATCTAGACCATTGATTCAATCTTGGGCAGTATGAGGAGGGTTCAGTTGGGTACACTTCAAAGCTTAACCACTCCAATGACATATACATGTATTCAAGGGACATCACCAATGTAGTGGTATCATTTTTCTCTTGAAAAATATGATTTTTGATAATGTACACATTATTGTATAAATTATTTTCTTGTGCATTAGTTATTGTTTAAAAAAAAAAATCTTACAATCCAATATAGGGGGATGTGTAATTTTTTTAATAAAATATTATATCTAATATTTTCAAAAAATATTAATAAAAAAAATTTAATATCCACTTTAAATAAAATAATTTTAAATTTATATATATTGAAAATAAAAAAAAATAATTCTAAATATATTTAATTTATATATATTGAAAATAAAAAAAAACAATTCTAAATATATTTTACTACTCAATAATGAAGATTATAATTAATAAATAATATTTATTATTTATTATACAATTTACACACATTAATAATAAAAAATATTTCAATATTCATGAGAAATCCAAAAAAATACTAATTCAGATGTATCTAAGCTGGTATAAATCAATCCTTTCCTTATAAACCAATAATAAAGAAGACACAGCCCGCGAATCAACTAAAAAAATCGTTTTCCTTTTGTTGTTTGTGAATTTGGCTGTACCAAAATTCGGCTTGGCTTCTCCATTCTCAACAGCTGCCAACAAACAAACTTACAGACAAATTTACAATATGACAATTGTTATTGTGTGGCCACTTAGAAGCGTTTATAAAAATACAACGCAGATGAACCGCTTCACTCATCTGCCCAACGGAACAAACAAGAAGACCATCGATTTCTCCGCTTCTGGCACACGGATTTCGAATCCCTTTCATTTTCAGCACATGCATTTGTAATCGCTTTCATTTTAAGGAAGAGAAACCTAAACCTGAACCTGATATTATTTTGTCATTATCGTGCATTAGTTCCAGCTTCTCACACACATCTCCAATGGGTGAACCTCACCACTCTTACTACGCACAGTGTCAAATTCATTGCTATTTCTGAATTATCTCTGTTTTGTATGTGGACTGTTTAACCCAGCGATGCTATCAACCACCAGACTCCTTTCACCTTACTTACGAATCATGTTGACAAACAAATTCTTCAGGACTACGGATAAGTAAATGGGAATATATTTTTTTCATTTGCTTCATTTTGATCAGAATACTATAAAAAATATTTAGAAATTTTTCAAGAGTTCAGAGTTTTTGTAAGAGTGGTTGGTTACTTCCTATACAAAATATAAAGCATATGTTCTCATTAGTGCAGGTGTTGAGTATCTTAACCATGAAATTTCCTTAAAAAAAATTATAAAATACATTTTTTGTATTGTGTGTTTATATTTTTAAAATTTATAATATTAATTTTATATATTTTTTAAAATTAGGAAAATATTATATATTGCAATGCCTTGCCTTATAGGATAAGGTCTTAACATAATAATAATAAAAAAAATAGATTGTAGATTAATGTTGAAAATGGTTTAGCTCATAAAAAAGTATAACATAAGTAAAATAGATATAGCTTAAATGAAAAAGGTATTTATCTTGGGATTCTAATATATGTGAACACAAAAATATATTAAAAATCTTAAACGAAATTGATTTTTTTTTTTTAAATTATATGTTTGGAATCTACACAATTGACTCCATATGTGTTTGTGGTTTCATCCACAATGCATAAACATGTATAGCATAAATAAAATAGATATAACATAAATAAAATAGGTATCTATCTTAGGATTCTAATATATGTGAAGACAAAAATATATTAATAATAAAATGATATAGATTGCTTTAAAAGTTATATATTTGGAATCTACATAGTTGACTCCATATGTGTTTGTAGTTTCATCAACAACGGATTTTTGTAGCCAATACAAAAATAATGTAAAAAATAGTCATTGAGAGTTATTCAGAAAAATGGAGGTTTCCATCTATTTGTATCATGTTATCATAGGATTTGTACTTGTGGAAATCCCTCCAAAAGATCCCAATCTTGTGTAACAACCAGAAATACTCGTCAATATCACCTAGGAAAGTACTTCCCTTGTTTTAGTGAAGGAAATAGATCTGACACAAGGGAGGCTTCCCTAGTCACCTCAAGGGATCATATAGCAAGATAACGAAAATTCTATGACCCCTATAGTGGTCACTCAATAAGATGGGCTAGGTACAGAAAAGTGGAAATATTGAAAATGATTATACAAGGTAAGTGGTTAGCCTGTGCGAAACAAGAAACATTTCAATGCAAATAATAATCAATTGCCAAGTTATATCACTTACGAATCACCTCTAGATTCTAGATATCAAGTAAAACCAATTGTTGTTATAAAATTGAAGCACTAAATGAAGATATATTAGAAATAAATCTTTTGCAACAAGGACAAGAAATCATCCCAGAAAAAATAGCAATTATATTTTAGAATTTATTCCCCAACAAGTAGATTAATATCCAATTATCAAATAATAGTTCTAAGTTTATTTTCCACAAATATTAAGTAAGTTGTCAACAATTAGTAATGCCCTAATGGTTGTAGAAAACCTTTAATAACAACACAATAAATTGTCTTTGTTTACCAATCATTGAGTTAGGATTACTATGTAAATGAGGCTAGTGAGTTGGTTTTAAAATAGCTTTGAGAGAGAAAGGGCAGCATCAGTTTTCCAAACCCATGTAAGCCTAACACTAATGTCATTTTTTCTCTTTGGGAAATGGAGTCAAGCAACATGAAAAATTGGGCCAAGAAGAGTGAATTTGAAACCTAGGACCATGGCCTTATAGGCCTAGGACCAAATTCAAGACGGGATCCCTAAGTTTTATGGCCTTATAAACCACAAAATTTGAGCTAGCCAAGACAAAACCCTAGGGTGATAAGGACTTTTAATCCCTAGGACTAGTTCTTAAATGCTTCAAGAAACAAGTTGAATAAAAAAGTGAGCGGGATAAAGAATTTTAATCCATCCTAGGATTTCTTGCAAAAGAACCTAGCATACAAGGTAAAATGTAACACTTTAACAATACATAGAATTCACCATGATACACAATGAATAAACACTTGAAAAACAATACTTACTTATCTAGGTCGATGTGCAATGAAACATACCCTAACACATAATTATTGAACAAGAAAAGAGAAAGAACCCACCATATCCATCCTCCAAAAATGTGCATAAGACAAGTACAACAAAAAAGAGAAGTAATAGAACATGTACTAGTGATCTCACAAGTGTGAGAGTTGTGTTTTATCAAAATGAGTGCTAGCCTGATTTATATGAGGTAACCCTAATAAATATCTCCACATAATGTACTACAAAAAAAATTGATCCATCAAACAAGTGGGGATGGCCCCTCAAATAGCCTTTAAAAATGCCCAACATTATCAAAAGACCCTAGCATATGATGTCATCATCAATAGATGAACATCAAAGGTGAGAAGGCCAACATCCAAGTCAAATGATCATGCATCACCTCTCTGAGTAATTTCTAAGAACAATAAAGTGCAATGTTCTCTTTCAAATGTTGAATAAGGTATGGGGTGAACTATCCAAGGTGCATGATTTCTACCCATATTCCTGTCATCATTACCACACATTTCACATGAGATATCATATGACCATCATCTATGGTCCAGAAGATGTGAGAGGATGTATCTAAAGGGGGTCAATTATCTGGATTATTTTGGGAACGAAATGAAAGGAGAGAAATTACAATGAAATACTCATGAAAATTTCAAGAAACAGATAAATACAACAATACTTGGTTTCTATTAATGAAAGAATTGTAAAGAGACTGCAAAAATACAAAGGGAAAGACTCGCTATAATGGTGGCATATTTATATTTGAGAAGAGATGTGATGGCTACACTCATTCTCGAGAAGATGATTACAATGAGGCTCCGAAGGCCTCTTTATGATAAACATGAATGAAATAACCCTAGACATCCAAAAACCTAACCCTAGGAGATGAAACACCAAAAGTCATGCCGGCCTCGTTTGGGTAAGTTAGTACATTAACTTCTAGGGGTCGTAACTTTTGCATAAAATATCTGTTTTAGGCGCCTTGTAATGATCCCAAGACATTATGCAAGGATCATCACTATTTTGGTGTCTTTTTAAAACTTTTTCTGAGTGAGGTATTTCGTCAAACACTTTGTTGATCTACCTTTTAGATGTGTTTATATGTGAATTTGCAGCAAATAACATAAAGATATAACCATGGAACATAACTCAACCATATGCAATAAGATAGACAAGCCAAAACATCTCAATTCTTCTTTATTCATAAAATAGAGAAACCTGCTACAATGAAGATGTCGATCTGGAATGCTCAACAGATGGCCAAGAAGATAGACAATAGATAACAGCTGCTACAAAATGATCCCACTAATACAAAAGATGCCTCCAAAGTCTGAATAAGAAATGAAGATCAATACAAGAAGATCTGAATGCCAAATTCTCCAGCTGAAGAATGCCATGCTCCAATAGAAGGATGAAACCCTCAATAACTCGGCCTTGCTGCCAAAAGTTTCCAATCACCCTAATAAATATGCCAACTGATAGATCAGGTGATGGTAAGAACAACCCAGGTGACCGAATCTTCAAGATCCCTCTCAATCTTTGTAGATCTGAAATCCCCCACTGAATGGTGCACCCCACTAGATGACTGAAACCCTAGATAATTTGGCCCTGCTGCCAAAAGTGT